>BJCM01015725.1:0-19234 GCA_018326385.1 Flaveria bidentis
CTCATCCTAACCGAGTCAAACCGCCTTGTCAAGTACAAAGTGTTATACAAGATAGAAGTATCAAAGGTATGATCGATAATCAAAAGTTAATTATCCGAAGTTGAACAAAGGAAATGAAATAGAATTATTAACACAATGCGAATTATGAATAGTTTCAATAATTAAAGAACATACACGCATAGTCAAATGCACATAAGTCCTAATATGCATTCTAGATGTAGGTTCTTAGGTTATAGTCTAGGTCGAGTGATCCACCTAATTCTCTGTAACCAATGGCTCTGATACCAATCTGTCACACCCCCGCTTATAACGGAAACACGAGGATGTAACGGACGGGATCGTCATAACACATTGTTAAATTAATAGAGATGCATTAAATGATGAAGATCAACGTGTCATGACGTCACCGGACACAAATAGAGACTTGTGTCATGGTTAGTCAGTTTCACAACAAACATAGTCATACAAAACAAATAAGTATAAGTCTCACAATCCGGGAACAAGTAATCAAATATGAATAACAAGTAAATGTCAAATGCAACTGTCGAAGACATCCAAAGTTTAAATGATGTAAGTCTAAGGTTATCGCTAAGGCAGCATCCCTAGCAATCCTCAATGATTATTACCTGAAAAGATATACTCAAAATGGTCCATATAATGTTGGTGAGTTCGCAGGTTTAAATGATAACAAAACTTGATGCTGTATAATAGTGTAGTAGGACATGAGTGCATACAGTTATAAGCAAGTAATATCACATGAGCATCACAACTAAACCTACGACGTACACAAAGACTTTGTCGGAACATATTCACCCTAGGGCCCATACCTGGCCATTGTCAGTCCCAACTAGTATACTAACAAACTAGGGTGGGGGTGTCAACCCAATAGTACTATCAATATCTGTCCGTCGGCTCCAACACCAGAGTTAAATAGTTATGAATACAGAATCACAAGGAAAACTCATGCATGTACTAGATAAATACTTACAAAACAGTAAACACAACAGCCCCAAAAGAATTGAATAAGTTCACAACATAAAAAGGGTGAGCATACTTTTCTCCTAGTTTATAAATGTTTAATATGAAAACGGGGCCGCGAAACTCACCTTGATTAAATGTAACTAAAATGGACAAAAAAGCTTCAACAGAGGAGGGCAACGAACAACCCAAACACCTATAATGGTAGTAACTAAGTTTTTAAACATGTTCGACGAGAATAGATAAATCTGGTCGGTTTTGGTTCGGTTCGGGTCGATTCGCGTTTGTGGTGCAGCTCACTCACATAATATATATAATTCATACCACTCAACATACTATATTAGCAAAATAATATTAATAATAATAATAATAATAATAGTAGGTAAAATTTAATAAAACTACACTCACACATAAAACACACAGACCACCACTCGTAAATCGTACACTCATACATACTCATACATATATATGTAAACATACAAAAACATACGCACACATATACATTCCTACAATATATTTATTCTTACAAACGAACACACAATACATGTACAACATGCCGAATCAATGCACACCAATACAGCCTCACGCAACATGCACACACACAACGCATACACACACACACTGCACACACATACACACACATTGCACACACACGCACACATACAAACTCACACAACACACACACAACGCATACACACACACTGCACACCAACACCCACACATATCGCATACACACACATTGCGTGCACACATACACATACATTATACATACATATAATATATATACACATACACGGCTGCACTCACATACACACACATAATACATACATATAATATATCCATACAAGATAGCATACACACATCGGTCAAGATATATGCATACATACACATACCATCGCACACACAGCTTGTGTATATATATATATACATTCACTGTCGTATATAAAATGCACACACCATGTTCACACACACATACACACTTTACGCACACACTGCACACACATTCCACACGCACAAACAGTCGCATATACACACGGTACATTCATACACATACACGCAATATATACATTCATATTCAACCCGTACACACACATATGGTTCATACGCACTTGCACATACATATATATATGTATACATACGGGATCACACGAATCAAACCGAACAACCGAATCAATACACGGACCAAACCGTGGTACGACACGAAACAAAAGGCGACGAAACGAAGTTCGTAATGATCGGTTACCTGCGAAATGATTAAATGGCGAGGAGGCGGCAACCGGTGGTGGCTAACGGCATCAAATTGGGTTTGAAAGGGTGGTGCACGGCGGAAGGCGAGAGGGTCGAATTAATCCCTCAAGTTTAATTAAATTACAATTTAAACCCTAGACTAAAATTATAATAATAATATTAACAATATTTATGGTAATAATAATAAAATAAATTTTGTAATATTAACGTTATTTAATATTAAGGTTGGCACGAAGGGAGATACGACGAGATTCGGTTTGAAAACAAATTAATTTTGCAACATAATAAATGCGCGAAATGAGAATTAACGGATTTCGAGTTAATTGACGGACCTGTTGGTGACGGATGTCACATGATAGCTACTATATCTTTGGTTATTGCTAAAAATATCGCGTAACATTCTTCTAAAACCATCTTTCACTGTTTTAATAGTTTTTAAACCGTCTTGAACGACTATGTTTATGATGTGCGTAACACATCGACTATGAAAAAACACACTGTCACACATTGGTTTATATTTTAATTTCAAATGATCTATAACAAGCGTGTTATTTGTCGCATTATCAAAAGATATAGAAAATATTTTGTTTTCTAATTTATACATTATAATAACTTTATCAATAAGATAAAAAAATGTTTTAGCCGGTGTGAAGATAATCAAACAATTCAAACGCAATCGTACGTTTCATCATTTGCCATAAATCGGGTTCAACCCAATGGGTGGTGACACAAATGTATGAGTCTGGTGAACCGTGAGCAGTCGACCAAACATCACTAGTTAAGTTAACACCGGTTTGTAATTTTTCAAAATAAGATATTAATTCATTTTTCGCTTTTTTTACATTTTTTAAACAGTCTCTTCGAATAGTAGCACGACTTATATTTGTGTAACGTGGTTGGAGAGTTCGTTGAATGATTCAAGTCAAACGTTCGTTGTCAAAATGTTTGAATGACAAGCTTTCTTGAATTACAACATACGTCATTTGCTCCCAAACCGCATCAACGTTATAAGCCCAAACATGTCCTTCATTTGTTATCGAAGCTTAACCTTGAGACGATTCACCTTTCAACGCCTTATAATATTTAATTGAAATGGGGGTTTTCAGTATTGTGTTTGCATCTTTTTTGAAAAACTTATGACAAAACTTGCAACGAGCCTTGTTCAGACCGCTAGCCATTTGACATAAATCGTATTTGCATCATATTTCCGGGTTTCTACTCGTAGGAAGGATTGCTACCATCATGTTGCTTGAAGACGTATCACAACCAACGGATGTTTAAGCACTTGATGAAGCCATTTGAGAGATTTTTGAAAGAGTTTTTTCTAGAACGAAAATTGGTGAGCGTTTTTGCGATTTTTGAGAGTAGAGAGCATATTAAGTTGTTGTGATTTAATCAAAACATCTAATACATATATATACTAACCCAATGGGGAATAATGGTAAAAAGCCACCAAAAAACGACCAAAAAGGACACTAAACGGTCCAAAAACGGCTATATAGCCGTTACCCAACGGCTGGATTTGTAAAACCGGTTTGAGGATCGATTTGGATACAGCTTGAATCTGGTTTAAACCCAAACCGGGTTGAAACCGGTTTGCAAGGTTGGGCTCCCAAACTGCCCAAAACTGGGAGGTTGAATTTGGTTTGGCCCAAAGCTTGTTTCGGATTTTTTGTCGAATTGGTTCAGAAACCTGTTTTTTTGTACACCACTACTATAAAATATCAATTTAATTCAATTTGTAAGACACATTACAACATTTTAATTATTATTGTATAAGTATTTTATTCAATAGTTTCACTTTTGCCTCCATTTAATTAACTTCTTCTAATTATTGTATTATTTAATATAAATTATTAATACATTATTCTATAATGTGATATTATTTAATTCGCTTCATTAAATTTTATTTTATTTACAATAATAGAAATATACATTTAAATTTATAGTTACTAATCAAATTTTTATAACCAAATACCATTTAAATTACGTATTATTTTATTTAAATACTTATATTTTTACTACTATATAATACATCTTTTCATATAGAGATATAATTTTACCAAGTATACAAGTTTTAAAACAACATGTATAAAGCAGTACAAGACATTTAAGAGAGATAAAATAGAGAATAAAGTAAGATTTTAAGAAACTTTTACGGACAATATGATAGATTTATCCATTAAATTTTATATATCTTCACATTTGTGTCATTTTCTCTTTCATGTATTTAATAAACATTATTAATACATTTTTAATAACATGATGTTATTTAAATCATTTCAATAAATTTTATTTTATTTATAAAACTATAAATTGACATTTAAATTTATATTCAATAATTATATTTTATAATTAAATATAATTTAAAATTAAATATTTTTATGTAAATATTTTAGTATATAACTCATAAATATCTTCATATTTATAATAACTGTAACACTAATATTTTTCTAGGAACATATTGTAAGTTTAATAATTTTAATATTTGTCTATATATTTTATAATAAGAGTGAAAAAATGATAGAATGATAATTTTATATATAGATTAAGACACTCATATAAAAATTATGCTTAAATTTCATAAAAATTAACCATTTTATTTCATTTATGCCCTTACAATAAGTTATAACTTATAATGCTTATAATACAAACGCTAAAGCATATACACGTAACCAAACAAAACCACAATTTCCTTTGCAGGACCGTTAAAGGGGGTCAATGCAACAGTTTTATAATGAGCAAAGTATTAAAACACTTAACAAATCAAATAAAGAACCGATTAGAATGAAACAATAAATACAAGTAACAAGAACAATAATCAAGAATACTCAAATATGATTTTCAAAAATGATGTATATTGCTCTTAAGTTCTTACAAGTGTCACAAAGCTTATCAAGAAGATATAAATACTTGAGATACTTTATACTACATGCTACAGGTGGTCATACTTTAAAAGTCAGCTGGAAACAATAATCTAGACAACAAGATCAATGTAGAGTCAAAAGACAGATTGCCTTTTAACATGTGACTATGACATGTTATAGCTTACATCCTTATCTATTACAAAAAAGATAAAAGTACAAAAGTAAAAAGTTACAGACAAAAAACCTTAATCTATAGTTTGACAAAAGTATGGACTTTTCACCAACTCATATAAGTTGGTGAGTCTCATTAGAAGTGGCAGCGGAAAGTTGTTCAGATTTTGTCATATTGTGATTCAGAAATAACATGTCTTTTCTATATTTAAAAGAAATCAATCTTTAGATTTGGAAGACTTTGTCTTTAAAGTTTCAAAAGGCTTCATTGTATGGTTTAATATAAGGATGATGCAACCCAAACACCCAAAGTCTCTCCTGCATGCATGCACAAATGTACTAAAGTGGAATGCTTCGGAAGTTTCACACTCTACCTTAGAAAAATATTCTAAGTGTGAAATCTTCCGAAGCCAAGACCAATATCTTCCGAAGCCAAACATGAAGTCTTCCGAAGCTTTAAAGACAAAGTCTTCCGAAGACAACACTTGAAGACAGAGTTCTTCCGAATACTTTTGAACACATGCTTTATCTGATGTACCTTTTCCATAAAGCTGGACTCTTTCCGCTGCAACTCTGATAAGACGCCAACTTTACATAAGTTGGTGAAAGGTCCATGCTTTTGGTAACTGTGCATTATGGTCTTGAGTCTGTAACTTTCTACTTTAATGTACTTTATCTTTTTTGTAATATATTAGGATGTAAGCTATGGCATGTCATAGTCACTAGTCAAAAGGCAATCTGCCTTTTGACTCTATATTGATTTTGTTGTTGTCTAAATCATGTATCCAGCTGGCCTTCAAAGTATAGCCGGTTGTAGGTTGTAGTATAAGTACTTCTGGTCCTTTGTATCTTAAACCATTGTTTTGAAAACACTTGTAAAGAACTAGAGAGCAATATACATCAACCTTGAAAACCAACTACTTGTGTTGTTCTTGTTCTGTCTCTTGAATACTTCCGTTTCTTAGTTCTCACTAAAACTGGTTTCTAGTTCCCCATTTGATTTGTTAAGTGTTGTTGCACATTCACTTCATTGTGTTGTTGTGTTGTAGGCAAGTACCCTTCAATGGTCTTGTATTTGGTATCAAAGCAATCAGACTCTTGATATAAGATTTCACCATCTTAAGATCCATCACAACCCTTTAGACTGCTCTTCCAAACTCTGTATACAGAGGTTTCAAGAAATGCAAAACAACTAAGTAGCTGTGAGATGCATTAAAACTGATGTATGAGAGTTCCACTGAAGCCAAGGAGAACAAGAAGGTTCTCCTGAAGCAGCAGTTTGAAAATTTCACCTTCAAAACAGGTGAAACCATGACTCAACAATACTTCAGGTATGTTGAGATTGTAGATACTATAGTGGACGTTAGAGTAACTCTTGAAAACAAGGATATTATAAGGAAGTTCATGTCCTCTCTTCCTAGGCAATGGACACATTATTATGTTGTTATCAAGAGGACTGAGAACCTTAAGACTCTCACTTTGATAGAGTTGTATGGCATTCTCAATGGATACTAGATGGAGATGAACATGCAAGGTTCATCTGGTAACTTTAGTAATCGAATGGGTTCAGCACTACATGTGGTTGAAAGGGATAGCATCGAACCCCAACATCATCTCATATGCTACCCTAACAACTCACAAAAGGGTCCTTTCATCACCTTTCCAGAGACCCCAAGGGAGAACTATACTCAGGAAGCCCATTCCAAGAGACAAGTTCTTCTTAAGCCTTTCTGTCTTCTGATGAAAGTTGTGGCAGCTTTCTCTTCACCCTTGAAGACCTGGATTGTATCCTTCCATATGATTTGGAGTGTATGGATATAGTCCAGCAAATGGCTCTTCTCACTCATAGAGCCAAGAAGTTTTACAAACGGACATGAAGGAAGTTTCCCAACAATACAGCCAGTGGAAAGTTTAGGCTGGATAAAAGCAAAATGAAGTGTTACAACTGTAACTTGATGGGCCATTTTTCTAGGGAGTGCAAGGCACCAAGAACAAATGGTGGCCAAACACAATCCAAACCAAACTACATTGATAAAGCCACCTAGAATGAGAAGCCAAAGTAGCAAGTTGCAGTTACTGTTGAAGAAGGAAGCTTTGACTAGAGCTTTCAGGTGGAAGATGCATCTCCAAATCAAGCATTGATGGCTGATTATTGTGAAGCCAAGGTAATGGAACATCTTTGTAATCCTGAATGTATTGCTAAAATCAACAGATACAGGTCCTACAACTTAGAGATGAGATCTAGTTTTGAGTCCTTGAACATCTTAAAATCTGATTTCAAAAAGGCTGAAAATGATTATAAGTTAAAGATAGAGGCCTTAAAGAAAACTATTTCAGTTCTAAAACATGAGCATACCAGTTATAAGACTCAGATCGATGATCTCATAACTAAGTTGACTGAATTCCTGGCTGAGCTTGTGATCAGCAAAGCCAGGGCAGAAAAATGTGCTCTTGAAGAAGAGACCTTTAAGAACATCATATCCTCATCCTTGCATGCAAAAGTTTGTTATCAAAACAAGCAGGGACTTGGATCTAGTGAGATAGCTCCTCGATACACAATCTTGTCTGTAAGATCACCTAGGTGTGGAACTTGTGAAGATGAACTTCCTCTTATAGACCCCTTGAGTGAAGGGGATGAAGAAGTGATAGTGAAGAATTCCTTTGAGAAGAGTGAAGAGGAGGATTCTAAGAAGGGTCACTATCCTTTTAAGGGGAGCAAGAAGCCTGTAATGACCAAGTCTATGAGGAAGAACTTGATCAGAAAGAGCAAGAGAAAAGCTAATAAGGCTCAATAGATCAAAGCCACTTTTGACTCTAAGCAGAAACAAGTCTTTATCTCTGCAGGGTTTGAAGTGGTTAAGACTGAAGACATTAACCTCAACTATTCTACCAAGAGTTCTGGTTCATGTTCAAATCATCTCAACAACAAGAAAAAGGCTGATCTGTTGTGTATCACTGCTACACAGCCTAAACCATCCAACTCCAAGAACAGTTCTCACCCTAAAAGGACTATCTCAGCATTAGCAAAGATGAAGGTGGAGAAGGGAAGTGATCAAAGTCAACCCTGTTCTCAGAAGAAGGCTCTTAGGAAGAAGAAGATGGAATGTGTTATGTGTGAGAGTACTTCTCATCTTGCTAAGAATTGTCCATACAATCCAAGAGGTACTCTTCATATAACCAATAAAGAGACTTCCAAGAGCTCTAAGAAGATTTTAGCTTCGGAAGGAAAATATATTTCCTTCGGAAGCTCCAAAGTGAAGAAGAAGACAGGTGGAAAATTGCCTTCGGAAGAAAAGTTGGTCTCGGAAGAAAGGAATACTTCCAAAGCACTGAAGTTTGCGGCAGTGTTAGCAGGATCTTTTGAAGGTCCAGTCATCAAAACTTCCGAAGTCTCAAAAGCTTCCAAAGTGTTGAAGGTCAAGTCCAAACTTCCGAAGGTGGTGTAGAAGTCAAAGAAAGACCAAGTGACTGAAAGTTCTCCATCAACAACAGCAAAAGATCCTTAAAGCACAATTATAGGATCTATTACTGTTTCATTACCTTCTGCTTCCTTAGATAAGCCCAAAATCAATAAGGCTTAGGTTTTTAAATGTAACTAATCTTTTTCTTTGTGCAGGAACAACTCAAGACAAACAAGAATGTATGGATCATTGATAGTGGCTGTTCTAGGCACATGACAGGAAACATGTCACTACTCTAAAATTTTGAAAGAATTGATAGAGGGCTAGTTGCTTTTGGAGGAGATGAAGGTGGTTAAATTTCTAGAAGGGGCAAGGTCACAAATGGTAAGCTCAACATTGAGAAGGTAAACTTTGTCAAGGAGCTTGAGTACAATGTTTTGAGTGTATCCTAATTTTGTGATCAGACTCATAACATGCTCTTTATTGAGCATGAGTGCATTGTTCTCAAGCCCGGGGTGGTCATTCCTCATGAGCATATCCTACTTAGAGCCCCTAGGAGAGGGAACATGTACAAGATGGATTTGCAAGAAACATCTCCTTTAGGAGAAGTTTCATGCTTTCTATCTAAAGAAAATAATGATGAGTCTTTTATCTGGCACAAAAGAATGTGCCATGTAAATTTAAAGAACATGAATAAACTGATTAAGAATGATTTGGTAAATGGAATGCCAAAGAAAAACTTTACAAGTGATGATCATTGTGTTGCATGTCTGAAAGGGAAGCAACACAACGTATCTCACAAGCCTAAGGAAATAAACTCTATCACTACACCTCTACACTTGTTACATATGGATCTCTTTGGCCCTACCAGTGTAATGAGTCTAGGAAGACCTCTTATTGTTTAGTGATCACATATGATTTTACAAGATTCACTTAGGTCTTCTTCCTTAGATCTAAGGATGAGACTCATGAGATTCTATAAAATTTCATCTTAAAGATTGAGAATCAATATGATCACAAGGTCAAAAACATAAGATGTGATCAAGGAACTAAATTTAAGAACCAAATCCTTGATACATTTTGTGATGAAAAGGGTATTACAAGACAATATAGTGCTTCTAGGACTCCTCAGCAAAATGGTGTTGCTGAGAGGAGAAACAAGACACTGATTGAAGCTCAAGAACCATGTTGTCTGACTCTAAGCTGCCCATCACCTTCTGGGCAGAGGCAGTCAACACTGCCTGATATGTGTAAAAGAGAGTTTTAGTGGTTAAGACTCATGGAAAGACTCCTTATGAATTTTGGCACAAGAGGAAGCCCTTCATTGGTTTTCTCAGGTCATTTGGATGTCCTTGCACCATCTTGAATACCAAAGAGCAAAATTGCCAAATTTGCTGAGAAATCAGATGATGGACACTTCATTAGATACTCTTCTCAAGCTAAGGCTTATAGAGTATACAATCTCAAAACTAGAATGGTTGAGGAGTCAACCAATGTGACTTTCAATGAACATACATCCAGTGTAGCTGGTTCTGGTCCTGATTGGCTATTTGATCTTAATTTAGTTACCAACTGTTTTAACAAATCTTGTGAGAATATTTAAGGATCTATAGATATCTTACCTACAGGTGATTCTGATCCAAGTTTTGAGCTAAGAAGACATTCAACTTACACATCTTCAACTCTACTTCTGCAAATGAAGTTTCCATCAGCACAATAATGACAAATTCAACTGATACATCTGAGATGCCTTTAAATTCCAGCTCAGAGACTCAACAACCTATTATAGAAACATCAAATGCAGAGGACAATGATGGTGGTGATAGTGATCATGAATTTCTTGATGCTGATAACCACTCCATAGATGAAAACATCAATGATGTTACACACTCATTAGATCAAGTTTCTCTTGATAAGTGTGCTAATGTGGTGGGAGAAGCATCAATGCTAGATCTAGTTTTTTCTAATTTAGATCTCTCTTAAAAACTTGTTGTGATCCCTCAACTAAGGATCCACAAGTCTCACCCTACCACAAACATTATTGGAGATGCTGACACAGGGGTAAGAACATGAGGACAAACCCATGAAGCAAATGTTTGTCTTCACTCTTGTTTCTTATCTTAGATAGAGCCTAAAAATATTGATGAGGCTCTGAAGGATGGAAGTTGGGTTGAAGCTATGCAAGAGGAGTTGCTTCAATTCAAAAGGCAAAAGGTTTGGAACCTATGTTCTCTTCCTCATGGGAAGACTACTATAGGAGCCAAATGGGTATTTAGGAATAAGAAATATGATAGAGGCATTATCATCAAAAACAAAGCTAGACTAGTTGTTCAAGGGTACACACAAGAAGAAGGAATTGACTACACTAATGTCTTTGCTCCTGTAGCAAGACTGGAAGCTATTAGAATATTCTTGGCATTTGCTGCATCCAATAACTTCAAGGTCTATCAACTTTACGTAAAGTGTGCTTTTCTGTTTGGGGTGATTGATGAAAAGGTGTATCTCAAACAACCACCTGGTTTTGCAAATCCTGATCATCCTGATTATGTCTGCAAGCTTGATAAGGCTCTTTATGGGCTGCACCAAGCACCAAGGAAGTGGTATGAGACACTATCTCAGTATCTCTGCAAGCATGGATACAGAAGGGGTCCTATAGATGGAACTCTCTTCATCAAAGAACATGGAAATGACTTAATGCTAGTTCAAGTGTATATAGATGACATCATCTTTGGTTCAACTAATCCTAGGCTCTGCAAAGTCTTTGAGAAGCTGATGAGGACCGATTTGAAATGAGTGCCATGGGGGAACTCAATTTCTTTATGGGAATATAAGTTAAGCAAGTTGAAGATGGCATCTTCATAAGTCAGTTAAAGTATGTTCAAGACATACTCAAAAGATTCAACATGACTAATTGTAAGATTACTAAGACACCCATAGCAAGAAATCACTCTCTTGTGCCTGATCTGAGGGGGAGTGTGTGGATTAACACCTTTACGGGGTTATGATTAGGTCTCTTATGTATCTTACAGCTAGCAGGCCTGATATCATGTTTGCCATATGTATTTGTGCAAGATATCAAGCCAACCCCAAGATGTCACACCTTATCACTGTCAAGAGAATTCTAAGATATCTTAAAGGTTCCTCAACACTTGGTCTTTGGTATCCCAAGAATTCTGACTTTAATCTATATGCATATACAGATAGTGATTATGGTGGTTGCAATATGACTACAAAGACTACATCTGGGGGATGTCAGTTTTTTGGTGGAAGGGTTGTCTCATGGCAATGCAAGAAAAAATATTGTGTCTCTGCATCAACTGCCGAAGCTGAATACATTGCTGCTGCAAGCTGCTGTGCTCAAGTACTTTGGATTCAGAATCAGATGCTTGACTATGGATTAAACTTCAAGGAGACTCCCATTCACATAGACAACAATAGTGTTAAATCTATTACTGAGAATCCTGTGCATCACTCAAGGACAAAACACATCAATATCAAGTATCATTTAATTAGAGATAACTTTGAAAAAGGATTAATTAAACTAGTTAACGTTAACACAAATGAACAATATACTGACCTGTTTATAAAAGCCTTTGATGAACAAAGATTTAAGTATCTTATATCAGCTATTGGGATGATTAACTTTGAGTAGCTTTTTCTTAAAACTAATTCATATTATTTCTTAAAAATCTGTGTGTCCTAAGTTATCTACTTTATCACCTTCATAAGCCCTTGTTTTCTCTGGATGAAAACTTTTTGAAGACTTTCCTTAGATTTTTGAAAACTCTTGATCCTTCGAAAGATACGACTTTATCTTCGAAAGAAACTTATGCCTTCAAAACAAATAACTGCCTAAGTAATTTTTCTTTCGGAAGAAATTTCTAAAATATCTTTCGAAGTTTATAATCTCTCTAAGGAACTTATATATTTTCGAGGACAATTTTCTTCTGAAGCAAATTAACTCTCGGAAGCTTTGTTCTGTTGAACAAAACATCCAAGTCTTAATTCTCTTCCGATGCAATATTTTTCAAAACTCTTAGGAAATTCTTCCGAAGGCATTTTGGCTTGGGAAGTTTTTTCATTAAAACTTCCGAAGACAAATTACCTTAATAAGCTTTTTCAACTTCCAAGAAAACTACTTTTGAGCAAAAAGCAAACTACTTTTTCAGAGGTGGGATCGACATCCGGATTTCAAAGTTTATCCTCTTTCATTAACTTTGTCTTAAATGCTTTTCACATATAAACCCAACGGTTTCCCCTCTTTCTATCATCTTTATCTTTCGTCCAAAGCTTAATTCCAAAATTTCTCTCTGAAACCGCCTTCGTCCATCTTTCCTTCACCTTTAAGCTTTCTAAAATGGCCAACCTTAACCGAAGAAATTACCTAGATTTCTCCATGCAGTTACACAGGCAACACAACCTGGTTGCTCTATTAAACTCTGAGAAAGATCCACACTACTCAGAGGTTTGCCAATTCTTGGCTCTATCTAACTGCTTCACCTCCCTTACCATTGACCCTATTCTTTATGAGGATCATTTGCTTGATTTCTAGAAAGCCTGTCAAGAGGTTGTTCTAGATGGGGAGAAGGCACTGTTTATTATGGTGCAGGGGAGAACAATCTTTATCACTTCTGCCATCATAAATGCTCATCTACAGTTGGATGATGAGGAATGTGAGTTATCCCTTCTAAAAGAAGCTGTTAACCCGTCCTTCCACCAGATGGGCTATGAAGGGGATTTCTCTGTAAATACCTTCAGGAAAGGGAAGGTCTAATCCCAGTGGAAGTACTTACTACATGTGGTCATCCACAGCTTATCCAACAAGCATGGGGGTTGGGACCATATTCCTGAAGATCTCACCTTCATAGTGTATGGAATGGTTTAGGGGGTCAAGTTCAGGTACTCTTAATTTATTTATACCTATCTGCTTGCTAACTTGGACTCCTTAGAGTATTACATATTTCCTAGATATGTTCAATACACTCTCAACTGTGAACTGGGCTCACATTAAGGGAAACAAGTCATATTCTTAAATTGGGACAGATGAAACCCGACATCTTTAACATTTTGAAGAAGCCAACTGTTGGCTTCTCAGGGGTAGAAACAACCTTTATCCTAAAAATAGTAGAGCTCATTGCTCAAGGTGACAACCTAGCAACACAAGTTAGTGTTGAACCCATAACTTCTATATCTCAACCATCAAAACAACCACAAATCACCCTCACCTACAAAATAAAATCCAAATGAACCCCTGCTTAAGCTATTAAGTTTGTGTAGGCCCTCATATACTTACCCATACAGGAGGAAGTGGATACTGGAGCTCCCACTTCTCCTAAGGAGCAAACCACTCCCATTACTTCAAAGATCAGTGCTGAGGTTCCTCATGCTCAGCCTGATGAGCTCACAAGCCTAACTGCCTTAAGCCTTCACTCTGAGTCTCAACACTCAAGTGAACAACCTTTAGGGGACAACTACCATCCCCACCCTTTAAACTTAAATCAACCCATTCCCAACCTTGACTTCTATACTAATGAGAGCTTAGGTTTCAATGAGTATCATGAGTCTCTCTATTCCTCCCCTACTCAAAGAGAGATGAGTGCTCCCGACTCACCTGAGTCTAGGTCATATCAGTCACGTATCACTGAGGTGGATCCTTCTGAACCTGTTCAGGAGATCGATATGGAAGAGGCTCTCACTTCAGCAAGTGATTACATCATTCAGACCTCAACCATGGTAACTCAGCCCATTGCCACTTCAACTAAAGCTGTCATTGAGCAGAGAAAATCCAACAGCCAAGAACTCCATGGTAGTGGTGAGAGAGAAGACTTTGGTCCAATTCTCTCATCCCCCAATGATTCTTTTGATGAAGAGGATGGGAATCTGAGGCTAAAGGTGCAAAAACTCTCACAAATATGCACCTATCTAGTCTCCAAGGTTAGTCACCTTGAATCTCAGGTGACTATCTTGCAAAACAAGGTCAATGATCAGCAACTTGAGATTTCTTATCTCAAGGAAAAACTAGCTGGGAGACCTCTAAGAAAATCTCAACGAGGAACACAAGAACCTGTGAATATGGTTGATCTAACCTCTTGCTCATCAATGCAAGTGTATGATACTACCAAAAAGGAGGAGAAAGTTATCACAGACACAGAACCTAGGAGTTCTTCACAGTGCATGGACATTGAAGACTCACCATCTTCACTTGCAATTGTCCATACTCAGCAACTTCCTCAAGTTCACATTGATGTGGACTCTATAGACTCTTTTATTTAAAGTATTTTTAAGGAAGGGATACCAAGGGCAATGTCATCTTCACCAACTTCAAATCACATTACAAGGTGGATGTATGATAAAAATAGAAAAGCCCTTATCATTCAAAGAGTTCAAGGGTAGCAAGAAGTCTTTACCTTTTAGACTTTAAACTTCTATATTTAGTTCGTGAGTCTCATCAGAAGTGGAAGCGGACAGTTGTTCAGATTTTGTCAAAATGTGATTCAGAAATAGAATGTCTTTTCTATATTTAGAAGAGATCAATCTTTAGATTTGGAAGACTTTGTCTTTAAAGTTTCGGAATACTTCATCTTTTGGCTTCGAAAAACTTCATCTTTGGGCTTCGAAAGATTTCATCTTTTGCCTTTGAAAGATATGCTCTTTTGGATTCTAAAGATATGGTCTTTTGGCTTTGGAAGATTTGATACTTCGCATAATACACCAAGTTGTATCAAATTTTTCGAAGTAATTTCCTTGTACTTGTCACACCCTAACCATAGTGGTTTCCCGCAGGGCGTGATCATCATGGAAACATAGTCAGTGATCAACCACTATATGGTATAGTAAACATAAGATGCAAATAACTTTAAAAATACATATATGTTTTTGGAGTTGAAATGCGGAAGAAGTAATTTAATTGTTTTCAAAATATGACAAATACATCAAGAAATGTCCCAAACAATATGAATGACCCTAAATGCGTTGTGCCCAAGCTAGCTTAACTTGATGCAAATGTCAAATACCTGAGAAAACATGCATGAAATATGTCAACATAAAGTTGGTAAGTTCACAGGTTTTAAAGTAATAGTAAACAGTGTAATGGACCACAAGTCTTTCCATGATTTGATTATCGATCATACAATACTACAAAATTATATAAGCACCACAACCGAAGCTAGACTGTAACTGTAAAAAATTTCCCCTACCAATGCCTACCGTAAGCATGGGGTGAACATGCTAATAATACACCCATTTAGACCTCTAGTCAAGGTTAGGGTAATTAACCTGGGTGGAGGCAGTCAAACCCAATAGTACTATCCATGATTACCTCTCTTTGGGAAATAAACTAACGGTTCGATAACAGGGGACTTCATATAATAAGTAAACAACTTATATAACATGTGAATTCAACACAAGTAAATGTGTCAAAGAAAATAGTAATTTGCATGTAATCTCCCCCAAAAGGAAAACAAGTAAAAATGGGATCGTGAAACTCACCTGTCAGGTGAGTGATTAAGCTTAGAAATGCAAGTATCCAAGTGCTCGAGAAAATCCAACCTAAGCTCGCCCTAGAATAATTAGGTCAACTTATGTCTAAGTATTTTCATCCACACACTTGGTAACAAAGTGTTTGACTCAATGACCCGTTAATGATACAGGATGATAATTTGTGAAAAATATATATTCTTAGAAAGTATTAATAAATAATACCTTGTTTGAAAATGTTCAAAAACCTTTGCATTTAAAAGTTGACATATTATTTGGGTAACAAAATATCATTTTGACTTAACCCAAGAGGTGACTTGAGTGTCTTGTAATTATTTATATATTTTTCATATGTAATTTATATGAATTAGAGTTTTGAAGAAATCTTATTATTCTCGATAAAATAATACTTGTATTATTCTAAATGTAAAACAATTTTAAAATATTTACATTCAAGTAAAATCACTAACTTCCATATTTTACAACCCATGTATAAATATATAGATATATTTGTCTATAAAATAATTATTTAATTGTTTTCTTAGTAGGATTATTCTTTTATTTGGTCTAGTACTTGACATAGATTAAATTAGGGTTTCTTTAATTTATTAAGTAATTTTTTTACATTATAAAGAAAATTCTCTTTAATAAATTAATTAGCTACTTTAGACAATTTACCACTTATCTTAACCCATATTTGTAAGTGACCTAGTAACTAATATTATGAAGTCCATAAATTTATATTTTAAGTATTATGTCAAATTAGCAACAAAATCATATGTCATCTTTGTCAAAAGTTATCTACTAACCACTTTAATATTCTCTTTAAACTAACCTAATATTTAGTCATAAAGTTCATATTTCCCCCCTATTTAATTTCTTATGATTATATATATAACCATACTTGTAAATTTTGTCAACTTACCATCTAGTCATAACCCAAATTTTATATTACAACTCACTAGCTAAATATAACTTGTAGAATATATATGTATATATATATATATAACCCTTTTATGACATAATATTCATAATAATACTTGTAAAACATCTACATAATCCTTGTAACCCTTGTAAACATCTAAAATTTCATAGACATAATGTAACCCTTTTGTGACTTTTCTTGGGTTTTAACAAACCCTTATGACTTTTTATAAAATCACCAACTAGTAAATTGATCAAACATGGATCTATGAATATTTACTTTTTAAGAAAAAGAATCATTATTTAGTTTATGTTAAAATATATTGTATGAAGTAAAATCCTTAAAATTCTTTATTGGTAAAAACACCATTTTTTACATTAAAGACTTTTGTGGATGAATGTTGTTACATATGATCTAGTAGATGGATAATATGATGAAATGAAAGATATATAAACAAAAAGAAAGTGTTCTCACTAAAAACAAGCAAGAAAGGATGGAAGGGTTGATGTAGGATGCTTGGAAGCTTCAAAAAGTACTTGGTCTTCAACAATAACACTTGAATCACCCAAGATATGTAAAAAATGAGTTGAAAATGGGATGAGATGGTGGAGGTGGTGCCTTGGCCGAATTTTTGAATGGAAAGAGAGAGAGATGAGTGTTGGGTGGTGGTGGTAATTTGTTATGTTCTACATGCCTTTATAACTTTACACTTTATGTTTTGAGTTGAATATTTGGAGTAGGAGGGTTTTCAAAGTCTTGCTCCATGAGGATAAGAAAGGTGGTAGCCAAGAGTAGTAGTAAGTCCAAGTTACTTTAATCAAACCAAAAAGAGATTCACAAAATTGGTAAACCTTGGATTTGGCAAGTCAACAATCTTTACAAGATTTATTGAAAAGAAGGAGAGGGGGGAGGGGAGGGGGTTAGGAAGGAAATGGCCAACTAGGAGGGGGAAGGGGTTGGTTTTTGAATTTTTGTGTAGTATTGAGTATTTGGGTGGTATTTGTTGCACTATTGGTATTTTTACATATTTTCATATTTTTACTTTTTACTTTTTAAAATACATTAAAATATTATAAGAACTTGTATGATATCTTATATTATAATATAGATGGTATGTTAATGATACATCGCGTATCTATTAGTTGTGTTAAGAGGATTCGTTCTAGATAAAATATCAATTTACGTGATTAGATGTATTTATAAACTTACGCTTTTCCAATGTATTTAATTTGGAATCTAAAATACTTTCATACACTTTAAAGTATTTATTAACACACACACTTTTTAAAATACATTAATATATATATATATATATATATATATATATATATATATATATAAAATCACCAACGTTCGTGTGTGCTTATATCACGTGTAAAAATGGTAATTACGCTGAATTACCGATGCATGTGATGTTATGTGTGAAATTTTGTAATGCATAAAACGACTTCAATAAATGGAATTTAATAGAAAATAAAGTATTATAGGGGTAATTATAACCAAGTCAAGGCCGGGTATTGACAAAAAATTTCCAGTTGTCACATACTCCCCATGTTAGAAAGAATTTCGTCCCGAATTTCAGATAGGGTTGTCTGTAGATGCAAGGGTTTCAAACAAATAAGGATAGTTGAGCTTCATTAGGTTTTCGCGTTTTCAAGTGAATTCGGGTCCTCCTTTGGAATTCCATCAGACCTTCACTATGGGAATATGGCTTTGTTTCAAATTCTTTATCTCTCGATGTATAATCTCCATGGGTTTCTCAATAAAATGAAGTTGTTCATCCATCTGAACATCATCGAGTGGTATAACTAGAGTTTCATCTGATAGGCACTTCTTTAGATTTGACAAGTGGAAAGTGTCATGAATGATACTAAGTTCTTGAGGAAGTTTGTAGAGATTAATGAAGAGGCTGATGCAACCTAAACATCCAAAGTCTATCCTGCATGCTGCACAAGTGCAATGAAGAAGAATGCTTAGGAAGTTTCACACATGCAACAGAAATGTTCTAAGTGTGAAATCTTCCGAAGCCAAGACCAATATCTTCCGAAGCCAAAGATGAAGTCTTCCGAAGCTTCAACTCATGAAGATAGATTTCTTCAGAAGACTTTTGACACATGCTTTATCTGATGTACTGTTCCATAAAGCTGGACACCTTTCTGTTGCATCTC
>BJCM01015815.1:0-10544 GCA_018326385.1 Flaveria bidentis
CCCAAAACGCGTTGTTGATGTTAGAGGCTAGACATTCCTTATGAACCAGGAATCTATCCTGTCCACGGCCGATGTGGGATATGCGTAGGGTGTCACAAACACCCTCTGTTTGGACTCATCGTCCTCGATGAGCCCGAGAAGTCACCATCCATGGTGAGGTATGTTCCACACCCCGAACGGCACAGGAGTGGCTCTGATACCATTCTGTCACACCTGGCCCCTCGCATCAACAATATTGTCCGCTTTGCCCACGAAAAGCTCACGGATTTGCTTTTGGTTGCCCGGGTGAAAACTTCCCAGGGAGGTCACCCATCCCTGGATTGCTCTCACCTGAGCACGTTTAACTGTGGAGTTCTCCTCTCAACCACAACCAATACGCCCAAAACACGTTGTTGATTTTAGAGGCCAGACATTCCTTATGAACCAGAAATCTCTCCTGTCCACGGCCGATGGGAGATATGTGTAGGGTGTCACACTTATTATGATGTATGTTTATCTTTCCTGTGACTTTCCGTGTCATGTTAACGAACGAATGAAGTATTATGTAATGTAACGTGAAAGATAATGAAAGAGGAACATGAGGTAAGAATGCATGCATTAATGAACAATGAAGTAATGAAAGTCTTGCAAGCACTGTATGTCGGGACATGCCATTAAGGTGTTATCCCAACGGTGTGCGGGTTCGCTACCCCGAGAGGATGCACATCTGGGTCTTTCTTTGTGATTGACCATATGTATGAACCATTGTTGCGTGCCTTAGGTGCTGTGAGCATTTGGTGCCGAATACCGCCGATGAAGGTCTTTTATAGGCTTAGGTCTAGTACCACGAGATTGAAGGGCATAGCATATGACAATGGTATACCTGAACTTTACCTTTGGTATTGTGACCATTTGGTGCCAAGCACCACCAATGAAGGTCTTTTATAGGCTTAGGTCCAGTACCACGAGAATGAAGGGTAAAATTCATGGTGATGACGAAAGGAAAAGATGTAATGATGAACGAACGATGGAAAGTAAGAATGAATGAATGAACGGAAGTTAACGAATGATGAAGATAATATAATTAGTATCTATGTGTACGTATGATGTATGATCGCATGAAAGAAAAGAACGGTTTTAGCGAAAGAAAAGTATGTTTTATTTTATAAAACTAGAACTCACTCAGCAACGCTGACTTTGATGTGTTTCCAGTTGGCAGGTAATGATTGCTGAGGATGGCACGAGGTGGCTACTCAGATCTTTTGGGATGATATCCATTTATTAAATGCTTTTGGTGATATAATGCAATAATGTATTTCATAACTGATTGACGATGTATTATTTGGAAAAAGTTTTAATAATGAAATGTGATGTCATTTTTGAATGTTTCCGTTGCAATATTTTTGTAAGAGGAATGTAAATATATGTTTTATGTGCGATGAGGTTCCAGCTGTAAGCGTCCCAGGAACGGGGCCTTACAGATGATTTTCTGGTTTATTGTGATGTTTCTATCCAAGGACTTGGTTGTGTTTTGATGCAACATGACAAATTAATAGCTCTGCCTCGAGACAACTGAAGGTGCATGAAAAGAACTACACTACTCATGACTTGGAGTTAGGAGTAGTGGTCTTTGCCTTGAAGATCTGGAGACATTATTACTTATATGGTACCAAGTGCACAATTTACACCGATCACAAGAGTCTGCAACATATCTTTGAGCAAAAAGAGCTTAACATGAGCCAACGACGCTGGGTGGAATTATTAAACGATTATGACTGTGCTATTAAATACCACCAGGGAAAGGCGAATGTAGTCACTGATGCCTTGAGTAGAAAGGAAACCGCTAAACCTCGACGAGTGCGTGCCTTACAATTGACGATTAGCACTCACTTGCTCGAGCAAATTAAGGAAGCCCAGACGGAAGTCTTAAAAGGTGAGAATGTTTGATCTAAATCTTTACTCGAGATGGATAAACAGTTAGAAGTCAAATCCGATGGAATACTATATTTCATGGATAGACTTTGGGTACCTTTATATGGGAATCTAAGAGACTTGGTTATGAGTGAAGTGCACAAGTCTAAGTATTCCATACATCCCGACTTTGAAAAAATATACCATGATCTGAAGGCGCACTACTCGTGGCCTAACATGAATGCAGATGTAGCTACATACGTGAGCAAATGCCTGACATGCTCTAAGGTTAAAATGAAATATCAGAAACCATTTGGGCTATTGCAACAACCTGAAATCCCCTTGTGGAAGTGGGAACAAATCTCTATGGACTTCATTATTAAGTTGCACAGGATTTCTAGTGGTTGTGACATGATATGGGTAATCGTGGATCGACTCACTAAGTCAGCTCACTTCTTGGCAATCAAGGAGACTGAAAAAATGGACAAGTTAACTCGAATTTACCTGAAGGAGGTAGTGTCGAGGCATGATGTGCCGATCTCGATTATTTCTTATCGTGATGCTCATTTTACGTCCCATTTCTGGCAATCATTATAGAAATCTTTGGGTACGTGTCTGGACATGAGCACTGCTTATCCTCCGCAAACCGATGGTCAAAGTGAACGTACTATTCAAACTTTGGAAGACATGTTGCGTGCTTGTGTGATCGATTTTTGGAATAATTTGGAAGCTCATCTACCGTGTTAAGTTTTCTGACAACAATAGTTATCATACTAGCATCAAAGCAACACCATTTAAGGAATTATATGGGTGAAAGTGTAGATCACCCGTTTGTTGGGCGGAAGTTGGTGATAGTCGAATGACTGGTCCTGAATTGGCACATGAGACCACAGAGAAGATAGTGCAGATACGAAACCGCATGGCTGCGGCACGAGACAGACAGAAGAGTTACGCATACAAACGATGGAAACCTTTGGAGTTTCAAATCGGTGACAAAGTCTTGCTGAAAGTTTCATTGTGGAAAGGTGTAATTCGGTTTGGCAAGAGAGGCAAGCTTAATCCAAGATATGTTGGACTATTTGAGATTCTAGAAAGAATAGGTCAGGTGGCATATCGATTGGACTTGCTTGATTCACTGATTGGCATTCACAATGTATTTCACGTCTCAAATATAAAGAAGTGCCTATTTAACGAGACACTAATTGTACCACTCAAGGAAGTACAAGTCGATGATCAATTATGCTTTGTGGAAGAGCCCGTTGAAGTAATGGATCATGAGGTCAAGACCCTTAAGCAAAGCAAGATACCTATAGTCAAAGTTCGTTGGAACTCAAAACGTGGACTAGAATTCACGTGGGAACGAGAGGATCAGATGAAGCTCAGGTATCATCATCTATTCGAAACGACGACAACAACCGGAGAAGGTACTAAGTAAATTTCGAGACGACATTTAATTTAACATGGGGATGATTTGACAACTTACTCGATTTCGTTATTCCAATTTAGTAAACCAAGGATGTAGCACAACCATGTAACACAATTTTCGGGATGAAAATTCTTGCATCATAGGGATAATGTGACATCCGGTAATCTTCCGTTACCAAACTCCATTAGTTCCGTTAGGTCTTGCATACACGTGTTGTGAGTATACACTAGTTGTTGTTGAACGTTGGTGACTAAATAATAATAATCTATGATAAACAATGATAATATAATTAATAATGTTGATTATTAGTTGTGATCATATGGTTCATGAATTTATAGCATTTTAAACATTTATTTTGTGAATTTTACGCGATAACGTGACTACGTGTAATATATATATTTTGTGTGTTGTGTGACTTAGTGTAAATTTTTAGGATTATTATTATTGGTTAATAATACGTGTGTTTTATAATTAACACTATATAAAAAGTATTAGAAAGATTGGTTTTTATAAAATAAAAATCAAGGGGTTTAATTTGTAATTACCTTTTAACTAAAAGTTACCATATTTAATCAAAAATCAACCCTAATCCCACCCCAAACGATATAACCGGCCGCAACCCCACCCAAGACACCCTCATATTGCGATTTTGATCCAAGAACACATACACAAGTCGAATTCCAAGTGGTTTCAAGTAATACAAGTTGTTTACAAGTGATAATCATCATCTAAGCACATCTAAAGGTTAGTTTTGATTGGTTGTTCATAGTTTTTGATGAAGATGAACCCTAATTTCGAAACTGATGATGATAATATGAAATTGATGATTGTTAGATGATTATTTGATGTTAGTTAGGTTGTATGAATGCTAGATTATGTTGATTGTGCAAGAAATCTATGGTTTGATCATCTAGTTCATACATTGCCATAAGAGGAAACTTTTTATTCTTGGAATTCATGATTTGATGATGCTAAAATGTTAGATGTAATGCTTAGATTTTAGTTTAATTGAATTGTACAAGAAAATCCATGAAATTGAGATATTGATCATGACTTACTAAAAGTAGAAACTTTTGTGTATGATGTTTGGGAATTTGGATGTTTTGGAGGTGATTAACATGTTAAAATGAATGCTAAGAACTTGATTAGGTATATAATTGTTGAAATTATGATTAATTGGATGCTAGATCACTTTTGGGTGTTTCTTTCCCAAAAGGGAAACTTTATTTTTATAGAACTTTGGATGTGATGAATTGGGCATGCTTGTGATGTTATGATCATGTTAGAATGATTTTTGATTATGTTTGTTGTGATAGAATGTGTAATTGAGTTGTATGGATGCTTGTGGATCATGTATGAAGTATAGGTTTTAATGATCATACATGATGATGAATTATGGTTAGTGATTAGGAGATCATGTTTGGGATTAAAATTGATGTTCACTGTGTATGTTGATTGGAATGAAGTAAATGAATTAATGTGATTATGATTGTCATACACACGTGCGAATCTGAGGCCCCTACTTAGTATGATTGGCAGAGTTTAGAATGTGAAGTTGTGAGTGGCTTCACATGGCATGTTGTGCATGATTAGTCTTTGCTTATCAATTATTTGTTGTGATGTATTTATATATATTAAGCATGGTGATTGTTTGAGATTTTTATAAGTGTATGATGATCTAATATGGCATGATGATTTAGGTAGAACCTAGGTTGATAATGTGAGACGCATGGATAAATTGCATTATACTCTTGTATGTTAAGTTATCATATATGATTAAACTATATTCCAACTAATATGTCATCAACGGGTCAAACAGGTTAACTAGGTTAACCTAGGATTGTTAAGTTTTCTGTGTACACATACTTATGTACTTGCGTGTTCTAGGTTACCTTTGAAGGATTGTCTTTGCACCAATCACCCGTCTCTTTATTCATTATCTTAGCACACTAGGTGAGTTCATGCCCCTCTATTTTATAAACTCTCTTTTGGGATAGGTAGCATACTTGTACTCAAACGCTATTTTATTTTTATAAGTTGTGTATGTTTTAACATAGTGCTTAATACCTTGAAAGTCCTCACACTTTCGGATCGTTAATAATGGTAACTAGCAGGAAATCTTGGGTAGTACTACTGGGTCTGACGAGCCCCACCTGTGCGACTCGAGGTCAAATGGGTGCAATTTTGTCCTAAACACAAACATCGTCATGACCTGGTAATCATGACGGGAGGCAACAAACGAAACACAGTCAGCTTCGATCACGAAATCACTATGGTTATTACTTGTGAATATAGACTAGCTATCTATTTCAATACACTTCTTATGCTATACAACTGTTAATATTTATGATAAACGCAAACTCTTGAACTCACTAACCATTGTGTTGACATTTTTTAGTATGCTATTCTCAGGTCATTAGCTCTGCTTGCCAATAGGAGCACTACACGGGTCCAACATGCATTCTAAGACTCTATTTTAAAGACATATTTGTTCATTTTTATTTATGAGTGTTTAATCATTTGGGTTGGCGCGTGTTTTGCCATATCATGTATTCTTATACTTTGGGTTTGTCTTATTTACAAAATGCTTCCGCATGGTTTTAAAGTTTGATATTTAGTTGGTTTTATTTTAAATGTTGCATATAGAGTCATTCTGAGTAACTATTGAGTGTGATCCTGGTTTGTTCACACGCCTCGCGGTAAAACTCCGCACGTGAATTTTGAGGGTGTGACACAAAGTCTTACTATCCTTTATATCATTCTTAAATAATGTTTGTTAAGCTTCATTTAACATATATTTTAAACATATAACAAAGTGATTATATTGGATATCAAAATTAGGTTAAAATATATGTTCTAAACATCTTATACTCATACTAACACCAACACATTAAATTCCCCAACTTAACATTTTTTTGTCCTGAAAAAGATATGAAATGAAATCATAATTGATAAGCTAATATTACATATTTTTGTTTTGGAGAGGATTGTACTAACAAAGTAAGTATGACTGCCATTGTATTGATCCATTTAAATTCATACTCATAAAATCCAAACCAAATGATTATGCTTATTAATATACAAAGTTACCATCATGGTTTAACCACCCCACACTCGAATGTACATAGCAAAATCTACCCAACCTCATGGTTTCTTGAGGATTCACTAACCCAAACTTAGACAACCATGTACCATAATTATGACACAATAACTATTAAGTTTCTTTTCATTTTCTTTCTATCTGATATGCGGGACTTTTCTCCTTTTACTTTCTTAAATATATCTCTTTTTCATTTTTTTCTTCTTCTTTTTTTCTTCCTGCTTTTTATGCATATATATCAACTAATCCTTTTTAAACAGTAGAAAGATGGTGTCATAAACAATAAAAACATGATGTGTGAGAAAGGAATACTAGGTATCCATACCACTAACAACTCGTGTTTATTGGGACTCAGTTTTTTAAACCATGCATATCGTATGGGATACTAAACACATATATTTCTTAAGGTATTGCATGCAACATTAGCATTCTTATGTTTAGGTCGAGCCTATCAACATATTACAAATTATCTTTGTTATCCTCCCTTAGAGATATAATTCACGTATAAGCATCAACCTATCAATTTTCTATCGTTTTTCATACATTCAAAAATAATTTCCAAGGATTTAATCAAGTTTTTAAAGGTTGTTAACACAAATGAACTAAATTAACATGTAATTAATTTTAAAGAATTCATAAAAGGAATGAGTTCGCCTGATCAAGTTGTTATGGCAAGATTCTTGTGATTAGCGACGATCCTCAAAATCTTAACTCACTAACCTACAAAATCTTATAAAAATTATGTTGAAGTGAACTTTTTATGTCATGATTAACACATAAAATTGAAAAAAATTTGCACCCTTTTCTTTTAAGTCCAAACTACCATTTCGAAACAAAGATATACCCCTTCCCCAACTTAAAACATTGCATTGTCTCCAATGCATCATTTGTAACACCCGGTTATTTATTTATTTTGAAGCCGACGAAAGAAGAAAAGAAATAAAGTCCTAAGTCGAGGGACCAAACTCGCCAACGAGAGAAAGTTCGGGAAGTGCGAGTATTTAAGGGAGAGGGCAACCCTTACCCTCTCCCCACACCCACCAAAATCAGCCAAAGAAGAGAGAAAGGGAGAAAGGGGAGAAAAGTTGGTTCGAGTTGGTTCAAGTGAGCAAAATCATTGAGAAGCGAGTCAAATCGAAGCTCTTCTCATTGTGGTCGTTTGTGTGAGTTCTAGGACCCCTCCTTTAAAGGTTTTTGAATGATTTGGGGCTGGAAAACATCTGAAAATTGGGTTTTTGATTGTGTTTGTGTGACCCGTATGCGTATGTGTATGTGTGTGTATGATGCGTTTAAGTCCTGATTGTGAGCTTGTGTGTGCTTGAATGGTGTTGTGGTATGCATCACTAAGGTTTAGGAGGGTTGATTTGGGCTTAGAATGGGTTAGGATGAGCTTGGAGGTCGAAAATGGCAGATTAGGTTCGGGATAAACTGCATTCTGCACCAGCTAGGGCTAGGCGACCGAATGGAGGCCATGCGGCCGACTGAGGTGCGATCGGAGTTCATTCGCATGATTAAGAGTTTATTCGCATGATTGGAGCTCATTCGCACGAATGAGGTTTCATTTGTGCGACTGAGGGCCAGTCGCATGGGGAGTCATGCGATTGAGGGTCCATTCGCATAGGTGTTCATCTGCATTAGTTTTATTCGCATGTGGTCCATTCGCATTAGTTCCATTCGCTTGGGTGTGCATCCACATTGGTGTTCATCCGCATGAGGTCCATTCGCATGAGGATCAGTCGCATGGAGGCCAGACGACTGAAGGGTGTCCATACGCCCGAATAGGGCTGTTGCACCTGGAGGAAAGTGTAGTTTGACTTCTGACTTTCAGGGGAAAGTGCAGATGTAAGTTTTGACGTAAAAGTTTCCGTAAGTTCATGTAAGACGATGATTGAGGCCTTATAGAGAATGTTGGGCATGATGATGATGATATTGCATGTTTATGCATGATGCATGTTATATATGTATGATGTTGCCCTGTATGATGTGATGACTGTGCATGCTGATGTTCCTTATTATGATGTATGTTTATCTTTCGTGTATCTTTACATGTTATGTTAATGAATGAAATGAAGTATTACGTAACGTAAAGTGGAAGATAATGAAAAGTGGAACATGATGAATGCATGCATTAATGAATGATGAAAGTAATGAAAGTGTTGCAAGCATTTGGATATCGGAACACGCCATAAAAAGTGTTAGCCCAACGGTGTGCGGGTTCGCTACCCCAGGAGGATGCAAATCGGGGTCTTTCTTTGTGATCAACCATTTGTATAGAACCTCTAACGCTTACCCCTGGTACTGCGGCACCATGTTTAGCTGTCTATTTACAGACTTCGGCCCAGTAGCCAAATAGTTCGGGGTGTAGCATATGGTATTGGTACGGAAGATATCTGATGCGCAAGAAAAGATGTAAAGATGAATGAACGAATGAAGAAGATAATAATGATATTATCTATGTGTACGTATGATGTATGATCACATGAAAGAAAAAAACGGTTTTAACGAAAGAAAAGTATGTTTTATTTCATAAAACTAGAACTCATTCAGCAATGCTGACTTTGATGTGTTTCCAGTTGGCCAGTAATGATTGTTGAGGATGGCACGAGGTGGCTACTCAGTTCTTTTGGGATGACATCCATTTATATAATGTTTTTGTGATGTAATGCAACAATGTATTTTGTAACTGATTAACGATGTATTATTTTGCAAAAGTTACTATATTGAAATGAAATGTCATTTTTGTTCTGCTGCGATGCTTTATGAAATACAAATGTAATTACATGTTTTATGTGCGATGAGGATCCAACTGTAAGTGTCCAAGGAACGGGGCCTTACAAGTTTGTATCAGAGCCAAAGTTTAAGTGAAACTAGTAAAATAAACCTTAACTTAAACTGAGAATCGGACGGAAAGGGAATGGGATGGCAATCTGAGTAGCTGCATGCCATTAGGTATTTTCGTAATGTTAACCGGTTTTATGTGCGCATGATATGTGGCTATGTGTTGTTTGTAGATTTAAATACTGATGTAGTCAAGATAGGTAAGGCTCGGGGTGTGAAGAGTAAAGTAAATGGCTAATCACAACTGGCCACTGTAATTAGGGACTTATTATATTTGACATAAATTGAGTTGTTCCCTTGAATGACCGTGTAGGTGTTTGAATCTTTCAGTGTGCGTGTGAATGGCCGGTGGTAGATCTTCGAAAGCTTCATGGGGTGGAGGTCACGGTGCTGAACCGCGACCCAAGAGAGGGAGACCCAGAGTTAAAAAGGTGGTTCATGAGGAACCCGAGACCCCTCATCCGGAGGGTGGGGATGAGAGTGCAAACCTAAGGGCCTCGGTGAAAGAGGCGGTGGTTGAAGAAGTTCATCAGGTCATGCAGACGATCTTGCCGTTTGTAGTGACCGAAGTTATCAAGGCTGTACGAGAAGGGGAAATAAAGGAGAGGAACAAGTCCTCGGGAGGACGAGAGTAACCGGAGCCTGAAATGGTTCTCTCGGATGATGAAGAAGAGGAGGAAGAAGAAGAGTCTGTGCAGGAGGTGGCACGAGGCTGTAACTACGAGGCGTTTATGAGATGCAAGCCCCCAACTTTTGACGGTAACGACACTGCTGCAGCTGCTCACCGGTGGGTGAGGGAAATGGAGGCTGTTCTTGATATCAGCGAGTGCCGGGAGGACCAAAAAGTGAAGTTCGCTACCCACTCTTTTGTGGACTCGGCTTTGTGCAGGTGGGACAACATAGTCCAAGACGAGGGTAGTCGGGCGATAGGAAGGATGAGGTGGGAGGAGTTGAAGAAGATGGTGATTGAGGAGTTCTGCCCTCATAGGGAGATGGATAAAATAAAGAGAGAATTACTGTAGCTGGAGGCGGGAACCATGACACACCAGCAGTACACCACCAAATTCAATGAAATGGCATGGCTCGTGCCGGATCAGGTGACGCCTCTATCTCGGAAGATCAAGAGGTACATTCAGGGCTTACCGGTGGATTGTTGATACATATATGTACCTAGATCCTGATCTGAATGTAATATGTCTTACACTTGTGTAATGATTTGATACTTAATGAAATACTAATGGTTGGTTGTGTTTATTATGTTTAATATTTCATTAATGAAGTGTTTAACGT
>BJCM01015971.1:0-10280 GCA_018326385.1 Flaveria bidentis
TAGTCTACACTGATCATAAGAGTCTCCAACACGTGTTCAACCAAAAGGATCTCAACATGAGACAAAGACGTTGGATTGAGTTGATTAGCGACTATGACTGTGACATTCGCTACCATCCTGGAAAGGCGAATCTTGTAGCCGATGCGCTGAGTCGCAAGGTCCACAACAAGGCTGTCTCGCTTCAAGAAATTCGAGATCGAAGACAATGGTTTGATACATCAGGGGAATTTGATACCGAGATTCATATGGATGTTAACGAGGCTACTATCATGCTTCAAAACATAAGGATTGAAAGTGATCTCGAGTTATGCATTCGCGAGGCTCAAAAAGTAGTGTTAACCGACGAAGGGAAAGATGAGGATTTGATGTCTAACGTTTGGTCAGAACTGGAGAAAAAACCGAACGACATACGGTACTTATTGAATCGACTTTGGATTCTGAATCGGGATAACCTTCGACACTTCATTATGAACGAAGCTCATCAAACTTGATATTCCATTCATCCTGGCTCTGATAAGATGTACATGGACCTGTGTGGTCAATATTGGTGGCCTGGAATGAAGAAAGATATTGCGTCAAAATGTTTCCAAGTGTCTCTCATGTGCAAGAGTCAAAGCCGAACATCAACGACCAAGTGGTTTACTTGAGCAACCTGAAATCCCTATGTGGAAATGGGAACATATATCCATGGATTTCATAACCAAGTTACCTCGTACTCCTCGTGGTCATGATAGTATATGGGTGATTGTTGACTGTTTGACCAAGACGACACATTCCATACCTATACGAGACACATACAAAGTTTCAAGACTGGCTTGCATCTACATTGACGAAATTGTGAGTCGTCATGGCGTGCCGCTGCACATCATATCCTACCGAGACGCTCGTTTCACTTCGCATTTTTGGTCGTCCATGCAAGAACTGTTGGGTACTCAATTGGATTTAAGTACGGCTTACCATCCTCAAACTGATGGTCAAACCGAACGAACAATTCAAACCCTCGAGGATTTGCTATGACTATGTGTCCTTGACTTTGGTAGTGATTGGAATATGCATTTATCGCTAACGGAATTTTCGTATAACAATAGTTATCACTCGAGTATCAAGATGGCACCATTCGAAGCACTTTATGGTCGTAAATGCCGATCACCGATCTACTGGACCGACATTGGTGAAAACTTCATCACTGGTCCTGAACTCATACAAGAAACGACCGATAAAGTCTCCACAATCTGCAAGAACCTTGAAATGGCAAGAAGTCAATAAAAGAGTTATGCCGATAAGCGTCGTAAGCCGTTGGAGTTCCAAGTTGGTGACATGGTTCTTCTTAAGATTTCATCGTGGAAAGGTGTCGTTCGCTTTGGAAAGAAGGGGAAACTGGCTCCAAGATTTGTAGGACCTTTCAAAATCCTGAAAGGGATTGGGAAAGTGGCTTATCGACTGGAACTACCTTCCGACCTTAGTGGAGTTCATCCTGTGTTCCATGTCTTCAATTTGAGGAAGTGTTTGGCCGCCGAGAGTCTGCATGTTCCACTGGAAGATATTCAAATCGACGAGTCAATGCACTTTGTTGAGAAACCTGTTGAAATTATGGATCACATTATGAAAAAGAGTAGAACCACAACTACTCCAATCGTCAAGGTTCGTTGGGAGAATAAGTGTGAAGCTGAGTTCACTTGGGACCGTGAGGACCACATGAAGGCAAAATACCCTTATTTGTTTTCTTAGTTTATTCTTAATTTCAGGACGAAATTCTTTTAAGTTGGGGAGACTTTAACATCTTGTAATTTTGGATTAATTTTAAGTTAGCTTTTTTAATTCTTGTAAGGGTCATTATAGCCATATATGAAACTTATGGATTGCTTATGTTCATTTTAATTGGATACAATAATACATAATGGTAATGTTACATTAATAATAATAATAATAGTTACAATATTAATAATGGAAAGAAAAACCACAAAATTATAACAATAATAATAAAAACTAAGAAGAGTAATAATAATAATAATAATAATAATAATAATAATAATAATAATAATAATAATAATAATGTTACAAATAACAATAATTTGGAAAATTTAATAAACTTAAAGTTTATTTAAGTCCACGGGGTTATTATGTTAATTTTGAAACTTTAAATATTAAAGTTTGTGCATGAAATATTAAGAAATAAAGCGCAGGGACCATTTGTGTAATTCTAAAAACCCAAAACTCCTTTCCCCTCTCTCCCGTAATTCTGGCCACCGCACACCGGCGGAGCTCCGGCGAGCTCCAGCCACCTTAAAACCATTAAAATCGACGAATCTTGAACCCAAATAGTTCGTGTGCATGATTCGAACATGAATGCATCAAATAATTGAGATTAAAACGTCGGTTACCACCCATTCTAATGCAAAACCGATGCATCTTAAACTCCATAGCCGTTTGGGCAATAAAGTCTAATAATAATCCAATTACGTTAATCTGAACGACCATCTCAATGATCTTAAATGTTCCCGACACTTGATTTCACCTGAAAACATACAAAAATTACCCATTTGATTCTCTACTCATCGCAACCTGCAATCTAATCGAAACCCATCGTTCGACCTATCTAATTCGAAATTGATAAAGGGCTTTGCATCAAGAACATCATTCGAAGTTGTCCTCGAGTTTAATTCCATTATAATCAGCATTTGATCATCGATTGAACCCAAGCCAACTGCGGCCTAATCTTCGTAGTATATACCTTCAATCCATCATCGACCGGGTAAATAAATACAATTATATATGCGTAATTACATGGGGAATCAAAGCCCCATGTTCATTCCCGTAAACACCATCGATTTGATCTTTAATTTTGGTTCAAATCAAACTAGGGTTCTTATAATTTGGGGTTGTTCTGTAATTAATGTTTTTAAAGTTTTAAAACCGAAACTTAGCACGACAACTGCCCTTTGGTACACTGGTAAGATGCAAGACCCATACACAGGAGGTCCCGGGTTCGAACACGGGGAGCCTCACTTATTTTTTAGGCCTTTTTGGCCTTTAGATTAAATACTAATAATTTCTAAAAATCATAAAAGGTCATTTTATAAACTTTGATCATTTCAAATCATTTGGATATTTTCTATAAATTATTTACTCAAAAAGAAATACTTTTATATTTTATTAAATATTCTAAAAAGAGATAGAAATAGTGTAATTTTATAAAAAGTAGACTTTAGATAATATTTTGTTCACATAAATATTATTATTTCATCCGTTATCTTCAATTTTTTGTTTTAAATTGTGGTTACTAAATTTTATTTAATCTTTATATATGTATACAAATTGTTATAAATGTTATATTTTTATATATATGATCTTACATAACATGTAGCAAATTTCTTTGAGTTTAATAAATATAATTGATTCCTTTTTGTTAAACATATTTATTTGACAAGCCCCAAATACCAAATTGAAACCCTAGTTCCCGTTAACTCATTGAATTTATTATTAAACTTAAAAAATCTTGTAAATATATAGTTTAAGTGCATTGTGAAGGACTACGTTGAAACTACGTTTATTACTCTATTTAATCTTCAAATATTTGCATATTGACCATGTGAGTATTTCTATACCCCTTTTTCATATTTTCACACTTTGGGGTGAAACATGTTACCTTATAATCGTTGCACTTGTAAAACGTTTGATTCTTGTAAATTTATGGCAATTCACTTGTATGTTGTGGTTAGTTGATCTTAGTAACTACCATGTAATGTTGATTATATGTACAGTCATTTACTATTGCTAGCCTAGCGACGTCATAGATCTATGGGCCTGACAAGCCTGCTTGGTTAATCTAAGTACACTTAGCTAATCGTATATACTTGTAAACGTTTGAGACTTGTAAACTGTCAATGTTTGATTGTGCATTCTGTCTTACATCCCTAATTACTTTCGCTAATTTCATGACATAATCTTTAATATACTTTTGTATTGAGAACTATAGAAATCTCACCAACATTATGTTGACCTTTTATTTTTAACATGTTTCAGGAAATGCGCAAGTATGATTGCCACTTTTGAAGCTTATTCACACCTAGAAATGGAACTAGATAAATAAATGGATGGGCTTAAAATATTACTTTTATGCTTGTTAATTTCTTTATTTGAGACTTATGTTTGTAATGTAACCTTTGGAACTTATGAATAATTTATTTTGATTTAATAATAGTGTTATGTGGCTATGAACGATCTTAACCCTCACATCTCGATGTTTCTGCCGTCAAGTTTGGGGTGTGACAATGTTCGCTCAGACAACGATACCGAGTTCAAGAACCAATGAATGGAGGCATTCTGCAATGAAAAAGGAATAGTGCACGAGTTCACATCTGCCTACACTCCTCAAATGAACGGAGTTGCTGAGAGAAAGAATCGAAGCTTGAGAGAGACAGCCCGGAGGATGCTAGCAGACTCGAAACTGCCTATCCAATTTTGGAACAAGGCAGTAGCTAACGCATGTTACCCCGTCAATCGAGTCTTGGTGGTTAAACGTCATGGTAAAACGTGCTATGAGTTGCTCCAACGAGTAAACCGAATCTGTAGTACCTCGAACCATTTGGCGCACCATGTACGCTGCTGAAGAAAACTCAGTCAGGGAAGTTCAGCGAGAAGGCTGAAGATGGGATTTTCCTAGGATACAACATACCGAATAAGAGAGTTTATAACAACTCAACGGGTCAAGTAGAAGTGTGGTGCAACATTGATGTACAGAGATACACCACCCCTTGCTCGAAAAGGACCCTCTTTCTTTTTCCACTATGATGGATTCTTTATATCCTTCAACATCCCTCTCTCCCCTCCTAAGGATGAGTTATCAATGAGAATGATGTACGATGTATTAAACACACCATCATTGGACCAGACAACCTCAGCTTCACAAGGTGAGTCTTCTAGTTCTTCAGGGGGAGCACTTGAGGTAAGTGACTCCTCCTCTAATGATGAAGACGTGGAAAATGATCAGGTGGATTAAGGGGAATAGGTTCCGACTACTGCAAGCACACAAGCATCTGATGTTGATGCCTATGACACTTCGGAACCTCACACTCCCACTACCTCAGATACTGAAATTGGTGTTCACAATCTGAATAATGAGGTAGTTGTTCCCACCAGTCCTGTATCATGGCTAAATGTTTATCATCCTTTGGAAAATGTCATTGGAGATGTTCGATCAGGAGTACAAACTAGAAATCAGCTATACTCAGTTGATTATGCCTCAGTAATGGAAAAGGGATATCTTCATGATGGTGCATATCGATGTTTTGTGTCTCAATTTGAGCCAAAATATGTAAGTGAAGCTCTAAACGACGAGGCATGGGTCAGTGCCATGCAAGACAAACTTCTTCAATTCAAGAAGTTAGGGGTATGGACACTGGTGGATAGACCAAAAGGTGCTGGCACCAAATGGGTCTTGAAGTGCAAGAGAGATGAGCAAGGGATCATAATAAGAAACAAGGATCGACTTGTAGTTCAAGGAAATCTACAAGTCGAGGGTATTGACTACAATGAAGTGTTTGCACATGTGGCAAGAATGGAAGCAATCCATATCTTCCTAGCCTATGCATCTTACATGAAGATCAAAGTTTATCAATTAGATGTAAAGAGTGCATTCCTTCATGGTGAAATCCGGAGTGTACGTCAGTCAACCCGAAGGAGTTGAGGATCCGTATTATCGGGACAGAGTTTACAAACTAGATAAGGCTCTCTACGGGCTCCACCAAGCCCCAAGAGCATGGTATGAGAAGCTCTCGACTCCCTTGTGAAACATGGCTTTCGCAAAGGAGTGATTGATTGTACACTATCCATCAAAGAAAAGGATGGTGACTTACTGCTCGTACAGATTTATGTTGACGACATAATCTTCGGTTCCAAAAACGAAGAATTGTGGAAAGAATTTGAAGCAGTAATGAAAGCTGAATTTGAGATGAGTGCCATGGGAGAGATGAAGTTCTTTCTCGGGTTATAGGTGGATCAAACACCAAATGGAATATTTCTACATCAGACCAAGTATGTAGGTGATATCCTAAGTCGATTTGACATGGAGAATGCTTCAGCAGCTAGGACTTCACTTGCTACAAACCACGACGTGGCACCCGAAGAAAATGGTGATCTGGTGGATGCAACCATGTACCGAGGAATGATCGGATCCCTCATGTACCTCACTGCCTCACGACCTGATATAATGTACGCGACGTGTCTGTGTTCCAGATATCAGGCAAAACCCAAAGTCAACCATCTCATAGGAGTTAAAAGGATATTTCGTTATCTGAAGGGTACTCCAACACTCGGGTTGTGGTATCCTCATGACGATGACTTTGATCTTACAGCGTATAGCGATTCGGATTATAGCGCCTGCAAAATGAATTATAAGTCAACATTAGCAGGGTGTCAATTCTTTGGTAGACGGTTAGTCACCTGGCAGTGTAAGAAGCATACCTTCGTTGCTCTGTCAACATATGAAGCTGAATACGTTGCTGCTACAAGTTGCTATTCACAAATCATCTGGATTCAACAGCAAATGCGTGACTACGGTTTGAAATTCTCTAACACTCCTATATTTGTTGACAATTCTGCTGCTATCGCCATAACTAAAAATCCAGTCCAACATCCTAAAACTAAACACATTGGGATTAAATATCACTTTATACATGATTGTTTTGAAAAAAATTTAATCGATGTGGTTAAAATCAATACGGACTTTAAACGCGCCGACCTATATACAAAAGCTTTTGATAAACCAAGATTTTTATATATGTTAGAGGTCAACGACGTGAAAAAGAAATGTGAAGTGATTCAAGAAGACGAAAGTCCATAGTCCGACGAGTAGAGTTATTATTTATTTATTTATTATTTTATTATTTTATTATTTAATTTATTTTATTTTTATTTCTTCGTCTATAAAATCCAAAAACTCAAAAATATTTTTGGTTTTAGAATTTTAGGGGGAGAATAGGTTAGATTAGTATTAAATTAGTTAGATTAGTATTAAATTAGTCGTTTTAGTTAATTACTTAAAAAACGAGGGAGGAGGACAGCTTAACTAAAAGAAAAGAAATTAAATATGTGTATTGCTTCAACGAATATGAAAAATGATAGTACACAGGGAACATATTATTTGGGACTTCAAAAGTTCAACGGTTTAAGATGCACAAGTCAAAGTTTAAGTCTGAAAAGTCTAAGCAAAATAAAAGGAAAAATGATAGCAAAACTAGTAGGCTACCAAAGTAACATAGAGAAAGTAGACCTAGAGGCTGTTAGTTCATTATATGATGTGTAGGTCCATGTGTCCCTAGTTTCTGAACTCAATGTAATATGTCTTTAGTGTCTTACACTATTGTAATAGTTGGATACTTAATGAAATGTAAATGTTTGGTTGTGATTATAATATTTAATATTTCATTAATGAGTTGTTTAACGCATATTGACTTGATTATATAGGTTTTGGTTGATTGAAATAATATAAATAATGTCATGACAATTAATACATTCAAACTTAATAACATGAAGTTATCATGCGAATGGCCCATGCTAATGGACCATACGCATGAACAACTTCATGCAAATGACTCAGTCGTACGACTGAACCAGGAGACTGGATCAGTCGTATGATTGTAACATAAGATTGGATCAGTCGCACGAATGAACACTCAGTCATGCGAATGGACCAACCGCATGACTCAATCGCACGACTGAACCATGCTAATGGTTCAGTCGCCCGAATGAGCCACCCTAACCTATAAATACCATCTAATTCGTGGAAAAACATAAGAATTGAACACACTTCGACTCCAAATGTACCCAGGCTGTCCAGAGACCTCTAAGATCATACTCCAAGTTCATAGATTGTAGTAGATCGATTCCTAATCGATTCTTAACGTTAGATTCAATACATAATTGTATCTACGTGCGTTCTTACTTATTGGATCGCCAATCAAATAGGATTCCGCACTATTTGATTCGGTATACACATTAATCAGTTAGTACATCGTTCAGTACACAATCCTAATAAGTGGTATCAGAGCTTTGGCTCTTGATTGCGTGTGATTCAATCGTTATTTATACAAAAATTGCGTTTTTTCACTAAAAACGCTATCTTTTTGTTTCAAACGGTGTCTTAGACATCTCCTGGTTCTAAAGTTCAGCTTTTCTGGCAAACGGCATTTAGGGATAGTGAAAATTCGAGTTTTTGCGGCCAAACCACGTTAAACCTAGAAATTTTCGAATTCCAGCAGCTTTAGTCGCACGATTGAATCAATCGCATGACTGAACTCATTCGCATTCCCCATACGCCCGATTGGACTCATTCGTACTCCCATTCGTACGACTGAGAACTCTATTCAGACTATTCAACCGTATTAGTTCAATCGGCCGACTGACTCATCCGCATAGTTCAGTCGTACGATTGAACCATCCGCATAGTTCAATCACGCGAATAGTTCAATCGTCTACCTTCATTCGCATACACTAAACAGTTTGTTTTAAAATTAAAGTTAAGTGAAATGGAGGACCAGTTTTCAGCATACACAGCAGGAAGAGACTCACGTATACAGAACCTACTGCTACTGGAGAAGGAAGTGGGGAATCATAATAAACCCTCAAAGCTTATCACGTTAGACGAATACCCACAATGGAAGCAACGTTTCGAAATCTACTTAAATGGAGTAGATACAAATCTGTGGGAGGCCATAGAGTCGGGGTACAACATGCCAGTTGGAGTTGACGGTGTCAAACTTACTCTAAGTGGCATGACTGATGGACAAAAGGCAAAACACAATGCTGAAAAGAAAGTATATGCTTTGCTTACACAGTCTATTCCGAAGGATATTTTCCATCAATACTCGGAGTATACACAAGCAAAGAAACTATGGGATGCATTGGAGAAAAGGTATGACGGAAACGCATCACTGAAAGCCATAAAGGCTAAGTCTTTAAAGAAGGAGTTTGACAATTTCTCCTCGATGGGAAAAGAAAGCCTAGATGATGTGATCGATAGGTTCTATCACTTGATGAGTGAGATGCACACTCATGGGGTAACGACGTCGATGGAAGATAAAGTGTCCAACTTTTCCGATGGGTTACCAGAGAAATGGGCTTCCTTCGTCTCAAATCTCAGACAGAATGGTATGCTAACGAAGTTAGATATCAAAGATTTCATTATGAAATTGAGAGAAGAAGAGCTAAGGATGAAGTATAGAGCTCAAAAATCGAACTATGATCAGAATCCTACGCTTTACAATGCGACTCCTCAGACCAAGACATCTGGAGCACCACTGCAGACTGCCTTTGTGTCTAACTCAGCTGGTCCAGCTCAAGCTTCTACTTCGTGGTCAGAAAAGTCAGGGTCGTCTGTTACCCAACATATTATACCCGAAGCCAATGCAGCAAAGTTAAAGACCAAAAACTTCGGTAATGTGACAGTTGAGGCGGCTAAAGAGCACATGGATCTTTTAGCTGTTGTAGTCCACTCCTATGACGGATTAATTGCTGGAAAGATTAGGAACTACCACCTGGCTGAAGAGGACTACGAGCAGGTGGACACGAATGAGTTGGAACGAATGGATATCATGTGGGCCTTAGCAAGTGCTGTCCGACGGGCTAAGAAGTTTGTCAAAAAGACGGGACAAAACTTGGTTGCGATTAAGGACACAACCTTTAGCTTCGACAAGTCAAAGGTAACTTGTTTCAACTATGGTGAGAAAGGGCACTTCAAAAGGGAGTGTGTGAAGCCAAAGAAAATTGGCAATGGGAATCCTTTCTCAACCTTTAATCATCAGGAGAAACCCACTAGTAGTCCTACCTCATCAAGCAAGGATCCTAAAGCCTTGACTACTAACGAAGATGAAGGACAGGACTGGAGCTTTCGGTTTGTCTCACCGGGAGAATCCAACATCGCTAGTGTGGAAGATATAGATGACGATTCCGCTAGTGAAGGAGACATAGCAGTAGAAATCGTGATGTCCAACTCTGAATAAACTGCACCAGTGGTCACCTATCTGCCTGAAGAAGGAAAATTTGCAACAACGTCAGAATCACCAGAACCAGAGACAACAGACTCTGCACTCATGGCTGATTCATCAACACCTCCTCAGGTAAGTACTACTAACCAACTATTTAATAATCATGCTTGTTCTGATTGCAATAAATTTAGGGAAAGCATAGATTTAAAATTTGCTAGGTTATTAGACCATAATGATAGCCTAGTAAAGGACTTGCAATTGTGCACTGAAGCCAATAGGGTATTAAAACAAAATGAG
>BJCM01016014.1:0-22460 GCA_018326385.1 Flaveria bidentis
GCTCTTCTTAAAGGTCTCCCAGCTAGTTTGTCCTTAAGATATGAAATCTCAAGTTGCTGATCATTGACCTAGTTTTGCAAGGTAGTCACTTGAGATTCAAGGTGACTAACCTTGGAGACTAAATAGGTGCATGTTTTACACAGTTGTTGTACCTTTAGTCTTAGATTCCCCTCATCTTCATCAGAAGAATCATTAGGGGATGAGATGATTAGAGCAAAGTTCTCTCTCTCATCACCAGCTTTAGGTTCTTGGCTGCTGGTTTTCCTCTGCTCACTAACATCCTCAGTTGAGAAGTCAGTAGGCTAAGTTGCTATGGTTAAGGTCTTAATGATGTAATCACTTTCAAAAGTGAGAGCCTCTTCCATATGGACATCCTTAACATGTTCAGAAGTGTCCACCTTAGTAGTAGGTAACTGACAAATAGGAGACTCAGGAGCATTCATATCTCTTTGAGTAGGGGAAGAGAAGAGAGAATCATGATACTCACTAAAACCTAGATCTTCATCAATATAGAAGTCAAGGTTTGGGATAGGTTGGTTAAGATCTAAAGGCTGGGGGTGGTAACTATCCCTTGAAGGTTGATCACTTGAGTGTTGAGACTTAGAGTAATGGCTTAAGGCAGTTTGGCTAATGAGCTCATCAAGCTGAGCATGAGGAACCTCAACACTGATCATAGAAGGAATGGGAGTGGTTTGCTCCTTAGGAGAAGTGGGAGCTCCAGTGTCCACTTCTTCCTGTGTGGGTAAGTATATGGGGGCCTCTACAGACTGAATAGTCTGAGTAGAGGTTCGTTTGTATTTTATTTGCTAGGTGAGGCTGATTTGTGGCTGTTTAGGTGGTAGGGAAGTAGAAGGTGTGGGTTCAACACTAGCTGGTGCTGCTAGGTTGTCACCTTGAGCAATAAGCTCTAACATTAGGGTTGTTTCTACCCCAGAGAAGCCAACAGTGGGCTTTCTCATTATCTTAAAGATGTAGGGCTTCATCTGTCCCAGTTTAAGAATATTACTTGTTCCCCTTAACAGTGAGCCCAGTTCACAGTTAAGAATATATTGAACATATCTAAGGAACATGTAATACTCTAAGGAGTCCAAGTTTGCAAGCAAATTAGTGTAAACAAACTGAAAATAGCTGAACTTGACTCCCTGAACCATCCTATGGACAATGAAAGAGAGATCATCAGGAATCTGGTGCCATCCATCATGCTTGTTTGATAAGCTGGGATAATCACATGGAGTAGGAATTTCCATTTGGATGAGACCTTCCCTTTCCTGAAGGTCTTTACAGAGAAATCTCCCTCATATCCTATCTGCACAAAAGGACTGGTTAACAGCTTCCTTGGGAAAGAACACCTCACCTTCTTCATCATCCAGCTGAAGATGCATGTTGATGATGGCCGGAGTGATGAAGACTGTTCTCCCATGCACTATGGTAGATAGTGCCTTCTCCCTATACATGATGACCTCTTGGCAGGTCTTCCAGAGTTCTAGCAAATGATCCTCATAAAGTGGAGGATCAATGGTCAGGGAAGTGAAGTAGTTTGACAAAGTGAAGAAACGACAAACCTCTGAGAAATGTGGATCTTTCTCAGAGCTTAGCAGAGCAACCTGATTATGTTATCTGTGTAACTGCATGGTAAAGTTCGGATCATTTCTGCGAAGAGGGTTGGCCATTTTGAGATAGCTTAAGAATGAAGAAAGAAGGAAGAAAGAAATTTTAGAGAGAAATTTGGGTTTTTAGTTCAAAAGGAAGAAGGAGATGATAGAAAGAGGGGGAAACCGTTGGGTTTATATGTGAAAAAAGGATTTCAGATAAAGTTTAATGAAAAAGGATAAACTTTGAAATCTAGATGTCGGTCCCACCTCTGAAAAAGTAGTTTACTTTTGCTCAAAAAACAGTTTTCTTGGAAGTCAAAAAACTTCTGAAGGTAAATTATCTTCAGAAGATTTAATGAAAAAGCTTCCGAAGCTAAAATGACTTCGGAAGATTTTCCAGAGAGTTGTGAAAATTTTGCTTCAGAAGAAAAATTAAGACTTGAATGCTTTGTTCCAGAAGAACAAAGCTTCCGAGAGTTAATTTGCTTCGGAAGAGAATGGTCCTTGAAAACATATAAGTGTTTAAGACAAGCATTTAAGCTTCGGAAGATATTTCTGAAATTTCTTCCGAAGGTAAATTTCTTAGACAGTTATTTGTTTTGAAGGCATGATTTTCTTCCGAAGATAAAAAACATATCTTCCAAAGGATCAAAAAGTTTCAAAAATCTAAGGAAAGTCTTCAAAAAGATTTTCATCCAAAGAAAAAAGAAGCTTATGAAAGTGATGAACTAGACAACTTAGGACACACAGATTTTAAGAAATAATAAGAATTAGTTTTAAGAAAAACCTACTCAAAGTTGATCTTCCCAATAGCTGATATTAGATATTTAAATCTTTGTTCATCAAAATCTTTTGTAAACAGATCAGCATATTGTTCATTTGTGTGAACTTTGACTAGTTTAATTAATCCATTTTCATAATTAAATCTTATTAAATGATACCTGATATTGATGTGTTTAGTCCTTGAGTGTTGCACAAGATTCTCTGTGATAGAAATAGCACTGTTGTTGTCTATATGAATGGGAGTCTCCTTGAAGTTTAACCCATACCTGAAAGTCTTTTCAGAGCCTTGGATTAGTTGAACCAAAGATGATATCATCTACAAATACTTGAACTAGCATCAAGTCATTTCCATGTCCTTTGATGAAGAGAGTTCCATCTATAGTACCCCTTCTGTAACCATGTCTACAGAGATACTGAGATAGAGTCTCATACCACTTCCTGGATACCTGATGCAGCCCATAAAGAGCTTTGTCAAGCTTGCAGACATAATCAGGATAACTAAGATCTGCAAAACCAGGTGGTTGTTTAACATACACCTCTTCATCAATACACCATACAGAAAAGCACACTTTACATCAAGTTGATAGACCTTGAAGTTCTTGGATACAGCCAATGCCAGGAATATCCTAATAGCTTCCAGTCTTGCTATAGGAGCAAAGACATCAGTGTAGTCAATCCCTTCTTCTTGTGTGTAGCCTTGAACAACTAGTCTAGCTTTGTTCTTGATGATAATACCTCTATCATCCTTCTTGTTCCTAAATACCCATTTGGTACCAATGGTAGTCTTCCCATGAGGAAGAGGACAAAGGTTCCAAACTTTCTGCCTTTTGAATTGAAGCATCTCCTGTTGCATATCTTCAACCCAACTTCCATCATTTAGAGCCTCATCAATATTCTTTGGCTCTATCTAGGATAAGAAATAAGAGTGATGACAAACATTTGCTTCATGGGTTTGTCCTCTTATTCTTACCCCTGTGACAAGGTCTCCAATGATGTTTGTGGTGGGGTGAGACTTGTGGATCCTTAGCTGAGGGATCATAACAAGTTGTTGAGAGAGATCTAAATTAGAGAAATTAAGATCTAGCATGGATGTTTCTCCCACTACATCAATACACTTATCAAGCGAGACTTGATCCAATGAGTGTGTGACATCATTGATGTTGTCATCTATGGAGTGGTTATCAGCATCAAGAAATTCTTGATCATTATCACCACCTCTATTGTTTTCTTCTACATTTGAAGCATCTTTATCTGGTTGTAAAGCTTCTGAACTGGAATTTAAAAGCATCCTAGATGTATCAGCTGAGTTTGTCATTGTGGTGCTGATAGATACTTCATTTGTAGAGGTAGTTCCAACTAGAGTTGAAGATGTATTACATGAAGGTCTTCTTAGCTCAAATCTTGGATCAGGATCACCTGTATTTAAGTTTTCTGCAGATCCTAAAACAGTCTCACAAGATTTGTTAAAACAGTCGGTAACTAAATCAAGATCAAATAGCCAAATAGGACCAGAACCAGCCACACAGGGTGTGTGTTCCTTAACAATTCTAGTTCTGAGATTGTATACTCTATAAGCCTTAACTTGGGAAGAGCATCCAATAAAGTGTCTATCATATGATTTCTCAGCAAATTTGGCAATTTGATATTTGGTATTCAAGATGGTGCAAGGACATCCAAATGACCTGAGAAAACCAATGAAAGGTTTCCTCTTGGGCCAAAGTTCATAAGGAGTCTTTCTATGCGTCTTAACCATTAAAACTCTATTCTACACATAGCAGACAGTGTTGACTGCCTCTGCCCAGAAGGTGATGTGCAGCTTCGAGTCATACATCATGGTTCTTGCAACTTTAATCAGTATCATGTTTCTCCTCTCAACAACACCATTTTGCTGAGGAGTCATGGGAGCACTGTATTGTCTTGTAATACCTATTTCATCAAAAAATGAATCAAGGATTTGGTTCTTGAATTCAGTTCCTTGATCACATCTTATGGTTTTGACCTTGTGATCAGATTGACTCTCAATCCATAGGATGAAATTCTTTAAAATCTCAGGAGTCTCATCCTTAGTTCTAAGGAAGAAGACCTAAGTGAATCTTGTAAAGTCATATGTGATCACTAAACAATAAAAGGTCCTTCCTAGACTCATTACACTGCTGGGGCCAAAGAGATCCAGATGTAACAAGTGTAGGGGTGTTGTGATGGAGTTTCTTTCCTTAGGCTTATGAGATACCTTGTGTTACTTCCCTTTCAGGCATGCAACACAATGATCATCACTTGTAAACTCTTTCTTTGGCATTCCAGTTACCAAATCATTCTTAATATGTTTATTCATGTTTTTAAAGTTTACATGGCACATTCTTTTATGCCATAGGAAAGATTCATCACTATTGGCTTTAGACAGAAAACATAAAACTTCTCCAGAGGGGGATGTTTCTTGCAAATCCATCTTGTACATGTTCCCTTTCCTGGCGGCTCTAAGCAAGATATGCTCATGAGGAATGATCACCCCGGGCTTAGAACAATGCACTCATGCTCAGTAAAGAGCATGTTATGACTCTGATCACAAAATTAGGATACACTCAAAAGGTTGTACCCAAGCTCCTTAACAAAGTTTACCTTTTCAATTTAGAGCTTACCATTTGTTAACTTGCCCTTCTAGAAATGTAACCACCTTCATCTCCTCCAAAAGCAACTAGCCCTCCATCAATCCTTTCAAAGTTCTAGAGTAGAGACATATTGCCTATCATGTGCCTGGAACAACCACTATCAATGATCTAGATATTTTTGTTTGTATTGAGCTGTTCCTACATAAGGAAAATGATTAGTTACATTTGGAAACCCAAGCCTAACTTGTCATGGGCTCAATAAAAGAAGTAGAAGATAATGCAATAGTAATAGATCCTATAGTTGTGCTTTGAGGATCTTGAGCTGTTGTTAATGGAGAACTTTCAGTAACTTGGTCTTTCTTAGACTTTCACACCACCTTTGGAAGTTTAGACTTGACCTTCAATACTTCGGAAGCTTTTGAGACTTTGAAAGTTTTGAAGACTGGACCTTCGGAAGATTCTACAGACACTGTAGCAGACTTCAGTGCTTCGGAAGTATTCCTTTTTTTTAGACCAAATTTTCTTCCAAAAGAAATTTTCCAATTGCCTTCTTCTTCATTTTGGAGCTTCCAAAGGATATAGATTTTCCTTCCGAAGCTAGAATCCTTTTGGAACTCTTGGAAGTTATTTTCTTGGTCATTTGAAGAGTACCTTTTGGATTGTATGGACAATCCTTAGCGAGATGAGAGGTACTTTCACATATGACAAATTCCATTTTCTTCTTCCCACCTTTATCTTTGCAGATGCTGAGATAGTCCTTTTAGGATGATAACTCTTCTTGGAGTTGGATGGTCCAGGTTGTGTAGTAGTGGTACACAACAAATCAGCCTTCTTCTTGGTGTTGAGATGATTTGACCATGAACCAGAACTCTTAGCAGAAGAGTTTAGGTTGATGTCTTCAGTCTTCACAACTTCAAATCCTGTAGAGATAAAAACTGTATCTGCCTGGAATAAAAAATAGCCTTGATCTCTTGAGCCTTCCTAGCTTTTCTTTTGCTCTTTCTAATCAAGTTTTTACTCATAGACTTGGTTGTCACAGTCTTCTTCTTCTCCTCAAAAAGATAGTGACCCTTCTTAGAATCCTCTTCTTCACTCTTCTCAGAGAGATTCTTCACTATCACTTCTTCACCCTCTTCACTCAAAGGGTCTATGAGAGGAAGCTCATCTTCACTAGTACCACACCTGGGTGATCTTACAGACAAGATTGCGTGTGGAGGAGCTATCTCATTAGATCCTAGTCCCTGCTTGTTTTGATAACACACCTTGTTGTGTAGGGATGAGGATATCATGTTGTTGAAGGTCTCTTCTTCAAGAACACACTTTTTTGCCCTAGGATTGTTGATCACAAGCTTAGTCTAGCACTCAGTCAGCTTAGTTATGAGATCCTTGATCTGAGTCCTATAATTTGTATGCTTATGTTTTAGAACTAAAATGGTTTTCTCTAACTCCTCTATCTTTAGTTTATAATCACTTTCAGACTTTCTAAAATCAACTTTTAAAATGTTTAAGGACTCAAGATCAGATCTTATTTCTAAGTTACAGGACATGTACCTGTTAACTTTAGCAATGCATTTAGGGGTACAGAGATGTTCCAATACCTTGGCTTCATCATGATCTGCCATCAATGCTTGGTTTGGAGAAGCATCTTCCACCTGAAAGCTCCAGTCAAAGCCTCCTTCTTCAACAGCAACTGTAGCTTGCTACTTTGGCTTGTCATTCTGGGTAACATTGTCTATATAGTTTGGTCTGGACTGTGCTTGGCCACCATTTGTTCTTGGTACCTTACACTCCCTGGAAAGTGGCCCATCAAGTTACATTTGTAACACTTGACTTTGCTTTTGTCCAGTCCAAACTTTCCACTGGCTGCACTGCTGGGAAACTTTCTTCCTGTCCGCTTGTAGAACTTCTTAGCTTTGAGAGTGAGAAGAGCCATCTGCTGGACTATCTCCATGTACTCCAGATCATCTAGATGGATATAGTCCAGGTCTTTAAGGGTGAAAAGAAAGCTGCCACAACATTCATCAGAGGACACAAAGGCTTGAGAAGAACTTGTCTCTTGGAATGGGCTTCCTTGAGTGTGGTTCTCCCTTGGTGTCTCAGGGAAGGTAATGAAAGGGCCCTTTAGTGAGTTGTCAAGGTAGCATATGAGATGATGTTGGGGTTCTATGCTATCCCTTTCAACCACATGAAGCACTAAACCCATTTGATTGTTGGAGTTGCTAGATGAACCTTGCATGTTCATCTCCATCTGGTAGCCACTGAGAATCCCATACAACTCTGTTAGAGTGAGAGTTTTCAGATTCTCACTTCTCTTGATAACCACACAGTAGTGTGTCCATTGCCTAGGAAGTGAGGACATGAACTTCCTTACAATGTCTCTGTTTTCAAGAGCAACTCCTCTATTCACTAGGGTATCCATAATCTCAACATACCTGAAGTATTGTTGAGTCATGGTTTCACCACCTTTGAAGGTGAAATTTTCAAACTGTTGCTTCAAGAGATCCTTCTTGTTCTTCTTAGCTTCAGAGGAACCCTCATACATCTGTTTTAATGCATCCCACAACTGCTTAGCTGTTTTGCATTTCTTGAAACCTCTGTACATAGAGTTTGGAAGAGCAGTCTGAAGGGCTATCATGGCCTTCTAGTCAATCTCTACGCTCTTTCTATCTTCATCTGAGTATTCAGCCACAACCTTGGGGATCATACCACCACTAGTAGCAGAAGAGGTGCTTGGTATGTAAGGTCCATTTTCAACAGACACCCACATTCTTGAGTCTAGAGACCTAATGAAACCTTCCATTCTTTGGAACCAGGTGTCAAAGTCATCAAGAGTGATCAATGGGGACTTTGTCATGGTTCATGTTTCCATATCAGATTTGGAAATGGCTGCCATTTGATAAGTTAAATGTTTGTGTGTGTGAGGGATCGTAAGATGGTGAGACCTTATATCAAGAGCCTGGAATGCTCTGACACCAAATGCAGGACCGTTGAAGGGTATGCAAATACAGCACAACACAAATAGGAGAGTTGCTCAAGAACACTTAATTAATCAAATAGTGAAACCGGTTAACCTCTAGAAATGATGCTAAGAACACAAGTAAATATGAGACAGAACAAGATAGCAAAATACATAAGGAGATGGTTTTTTAGATTGCAGTATACTGCCTTCTCAAGTTCTATTACAAATGTTACAAAGCATAGTAGAAAGTTACAAGTACTTGAGATACATATACTACATCCTACAGCCGACCAGACTTTGATGGCTAGCTTTAACAATTGACTAGACACAAACAAAATCAATTGTAGAGTCAAAAGGCAGATTGTCTTTTGACTAGTGACTATGACATGCCATTGCTCACATCCTAATCTATGACAAAAACGATAAAGTACATGAAGTAGAAGTTTTTAGACTAAAGACCTCAATGTATAGTTACTAAAAATATGGACCTTTTCACCAACTTATGAAAGTTGATGACTTTACAGAGTTGCAGCGGAGAGGTATCTAACTTTATGTAAAGTAAATTAGATAAAGCATGTGTACTTAAAATATTCAGAAGAAATCTGTTTTCAAGTGTTGGCTTCGGAAGACTTTGTTTCTGAAGTTTCGGAAGACTTCATCTTTGGCTTCAGAAGATATTGGTCTTGGCTTCCGAAGATTTCACACTTAGAATATTTCTATTGCTCGTGTGAAACTTCCCAAGCATTCTTCTTCAGTACCCATGTGCATGCATGCAGGAGAAACTTTGGTTGTTTGGGTTGCATCAGCCTCTTCATATAATCTCTACAATCTCTATTTTTTTACTCTGGATAAAATGCCATATAATTGACCATGAGTGAAAACTAGACTTTTCAAGTATAAACCAACTTTGGAAAATGATTAACCTTAGCTTTTGTTAATTGTCATAGCAAAACATAAAGCCAATGGAAATTGTATTCTTTTAAACTTGAATGAGATTTTTTTGTCTGAAGGTTTTAAATTGAGTTTTGGAATAAACACACAATTTCCAATATTGTTTCTTGAAATGATTTTCTGCTTCTATGACACGATTGCCTAAAGAGATAATCTATAATCTTGTTTAATTACATAAACCATTTTTGGCTAATATTTCTTAATATCACAGGAACACCAACCTTCAAAACTAATTTATGATTCGAAAACATGTCATTCTATGAAGTCATGGTCAATAAACTACAAAAAAATGTAAACATATACTTTTAACTATTTTGATACTTATGAACTTCAATAATAATATGTATAATGAACAAACAGGTTGTAAACCATAGATGGAAAAAGGTTTTCCAATAGAACATGAAAGCAATGTTTCATATAAGGCTGATGCAACCTAAAACATCCAAAGTCTCTCCTGCATGCATTCACAAGTGTACTGAAGTAGAATGCTTCGGAAGTTTCACACTCTTCCTTAGAAAACATTCTAAGTGTGAAATCTTCTAAAGCCAAGATCAATATCTTTTGAACCCAAACATGAAGCCTTTCGAAGCTTCAAAGAGAAAGTCTTCCGAAGCCAACTCTTGAAGATAGATTTCTTCTGAACACTTTTTAATACATGCTATTATATGATGTACCTTTATCATAAAGCTGGACCACCTTTTTGCTGCAACTCTGATTAGACACCAACTTTACATAACTTGGTGAAAGGTCCATGCTTTTGGTAACTGTACATTGAGGTCTTGAGTCTGTACTTTCTACTTTATGTACTTTTATCCTTTTTGTAATATATTAAGATGTGAGCTATGGCATGCCATAGTCACTAGTCAAAAGACAATCTTCCTTTTGACTCTATATTGATTTTGTTGTTGTCTAGATCATGTATCTAGCTGACCTTGAAAGTATGGCCGATTGTAGGTTTTAGTATAATTATCTCTGGTCCTTGTATCTTATTGTTATTGCTTTATAAACACTTGTAAGGAACTAGAGAGAAATATACATCATCCTTGAAAACCAATTACTTGTGTTCTAGTTCTGTCTCTTTATTACTTGTGTTTTCTTATCTCTCATATAAACTGGTTTTTCTAGTTCCCTATTTGATCTGTTAAGTGTTATTAAGCACTTTCTACTTGTGTTGTTTTGTTGTAAAAGTATATTGCACCCTTCTAACAGTCCTGCATTTGGTATCAGAGCATTCCAGGCTCTTGATATAAGATCTTACCATCTTAAGATCCCTCACAGACACAAAATACTTAAAATCTAAAATGGTAGCTATCTCTAAAGCTGACATGAAAACTGGAACCATGACAAAGTCTCCACTGATCACTCCTGAAGCTTTGATACTTGGTGTCAAAGAATGGAAGGCTTTATCAAGTCTCAAGACTCTAGGATGTGGGACTCTGTTGTTAAAGGACATTACATACCATGCACCCTATCTTCTACTGGTGGTGGTATGATTCCTAAGGCTGCAGCTGACTTCTCTGAAGAAGACAGGAAGAGAATAGAGATTGATCAAAAAGCCATGACAACCCTTCAAACTACTCTTCCAAACTCAATCTACAGAGGCTTCAAGAAGTGCAAGACTACAAAACAACTATGGGAAGCACTGAAGCTTATGTATGACGACTCAAATGAAGCCAAGGAGAACAAGAAAGATCTCCTCAAGCAGTAGTTTGAAAACTTCACCTTTAAAGTAGGTGAGACCATGACTTAACAATACTTTTGGTATGTTGAGATTGTGGACACTCTAGTGGATGTTGGAGTGACTCTTGAAAACAAGGACATTGTAAGGAAGTTTATGTCCTCTCTTCCTAAAGAATGGAGACATTATTGTGTTGTTATCAAGAAGACTGAGAACCTTAAGACTCTTACTCTGACAGAGTTGTATGGTATTCTCAGTGGATACCAGATGTAGATGAACATGCCAAATTCATCTGGTAACTCTAGCAACCACATGGGTTTTGCCCTTCATGTGACTGAAAGGGATAGCATAGAACCTCAACATCTTTTCATATGCTACCCTGATAGCTCACAAAAGGTTCTATTCATCACCTTCCTAGAGACTCCAAGAGAAAACTACACTCAAGGAAGTCCATTCCTAGAGACAAGTTCTTCTCATGCTTTTTTCTCTGCTGATGAATCCTCTGGCAACTTTCTCTTCACCCTTGAAAACTTTGACTATATCCTTCTAGATGACCTGGAGTATATGGAGATAGTTCACCAGATGGCTCTTCTCACTCACAAGCCAAGAAGTTCTACAAAAGGACAGGGAGGAAGTTTCCTAGCAATGCAGCCAGTGGAAAGTTTGTGCTGGATAAAAGCATGGTAAAGTGTTACAATTGCAACCAAATAGGACACTTTGCTAGAGAGTGCAAGGCACCAAGAGCAAATGGTGGCCAAACTCAATCCAGACCAAACTACACTGAGAGAGCTCCCTAGAATAAGAAGCTAAAGAAGCAAGCTACATTTGCTATTAAAGAAGGAGGCTTTTAATAGAGCTTTTAGGTGGAAGATGCAATTCCAAATCAAGAACTCATGGCTGACCATGATGAAGCCAAGGTATTAGAACATCTTTGCACTCCTGAATATATTGCAAAAGTTAATAGATACAAGTCCTATAACTTAGAGATGAGATCTGATCTTGAGTCCTTGAACATCTTAAAATCTAATTTCAAAAAGGCTAAAAATGATTATAAGTTAAAGATAGAGGAATTAGAGAAAACCATTTTAGTTCTTAAACATGAGCACACCAGTTATAGTTATTAGATCAAGGATCTCATAACCAAGTTGACTGAATGCCAGGTTGAGCTTGTGATCAGCAAAGCCAGGGCAGAAGAATGTGTTCTTGAAGAAGAGACCTTCAAGAACATGATATCCTCATCCTTGCATGCAAAAGTGTGTTATCAAAATAAGCAGGGACTGGGATCTTGTGAGATAGCTCCTCCACACACAATCTTATCTGTAAGATCTCCTAGGTGTGGAACTTGTGAAGATAAGCTTCCCCTCATAGATCCTTTGACTGAAGAGGATGAAGAGGAGATGATATAGAATGGCTTTGAGAGGAGTGAAGAAGAGCATTCTAAGAAGGGTCATCATCCCTCTAAGGAGAGTAAAGTTGTTGGGATGACCAAGTCCAAGAGAAAGAACTTGATTAGATAGAGTAAAAGAAAAGCAAGAAAGGATTAGGAGATCAAGGCCACCTTCAGCTCTACACAGAAACAAGTCTTTGTTTCTGAAGGATTTGAAGTGGTTAAAACTGAGGACTCGAACTTGAACTCTAACAACAAGAGTTCTAGTTCATGTCCAAGTCATCCCATCATTATGAAGAAGGCTGATAAGTTGTGCACCACTGCCATACAACATGAACCATCAAGCTCCAAACGTAGTTCTAACCCCACAAGAATTGCCACATCATCTGAGAAGATGAAGATGGAGATTGAAAGTGATCAAGTTCAGCCTTGTTCACAGAAAAAGACTCCTAGAAGTAAGAAAATGAACTGTGTCATGTGTGGGAGTACCTCTCATTTTGCTAAAGATTCTATCTACAATCCAAAGAGTACTCTCCATATCACAAAGAAAGAAAATTCTAAGAGTTTGGAGAAGTACAAGAAAGCTTCGGAAGGAAAATCTGTTTCCTTCGGAAGCTCCAAAATGAAGAAGAAGGCAAGTGGAAAGTTGCATTCGGAAGAAAATTTGGTTTTGGAAGAAAGGAATGCTTCCGAAGCACTGAAGACTGCTATAGTGCTTGTAGGATATTCCGAACGTTCGGTCATAAAAACTTTCGAAGCCACAAAAGCTTCCGAAGTTTTGTAGGTCAATTCCAAACTTCCAAAGGTTGCGTGGAAGACAAAGAAAGACCACACTATTATTTATAAACACACTATAAATTAACACAATTATTTAAAATTAAGTTTGCTAGGGGACCGTATACGTACAGAGTACTAACTGATAATGCGTGTATACCTAATCAAATAGTGCAAAATCCTATTTTATTGGCGATCCAATCAGTGAGAACGCAATTTCGATCAATCTAAAGATTAATGAAACGTTAAGAACGATTAGAACATGATCAACTGCGAACTATGAAGTTGAAACAGGTTCTCTAGAGTCTCTGGATGGCTAGGGTACGAATATGAGTCGAAAGTCTTGAAGTGTTACCTTTTTCCACGAATTAAGTGGTATTTACAGGTTAGGTTTTGTCAATCGTACGACTAAACTATTAGAATGGTTCAGTCGTGCGACTGAATCATGCGATTGATCCATACGCACGACTGAAGGTTTAGTCGTGCGACTGAGCCAATCATATGTCTCAATCGTGCGACTGATCTAGTCTTCTAGTTCAGTCATGCGACTGGTCTATTAGTATGAAGTATTTATTGACTAAAAACTATGTAAACAACCACAAACCTATATAGTTAGTTCAATATACATTATTACACAATAAAGAATGAAACATGAAACATTATAAGCTTCAATCACATATTGCATTTCATTCAACTCATTCATTACACATATGTAAGACATGAAAGACATTTTACATTAAGCTCTTAAACTAGGTACATATGTGTCAACAAACTCCCCCTTGGACCTAGTTTACATTAGTGTCTAACATTCTTCATTAGCTCCTCAAATTTCTTGTACTTTTCCTCTCTAGCAACTCCTGCATGTATCTCGAATGCAAAACAGTCATATAACATTCTGGAACTGGAGGGCTTGTACTATATCTTGCGAGTCATAGAATAGTGGCCACTTGTGTAATGTATAGACATCGTCGGCAGACAAGTTGGTTAGCCACATAGGGTCGAACACCCTGATAGTTTCCATTTTGCTCTCTCTATAGAATTATGACTGCTTTGATTGTTCTCCAATCGTAATACCACCATTTAAAGTGTGGAGTGAAGTCCTGTGGCATTTCCCGTAAGAGAATCTTGGACATTGTGCGTGGAGGAGTCCAGTTTAGCACCACCTTAGGCTTTCCAGAAATGGGATCCACTTTAGACCTTCGGATGTACCTCTTCGGTTGTTGAGGTTTGATGTTTACCCACCTGGTGTGGTATTCCTTCCTTGGTGTAGCCTCAAACCAGCCTAACATTTTTCTTGGATCAACATATAACAAATTTAGGCAAGCCAGCTGGTTGAGCTCAAAACCACAGAGAGTCTTCAGATCGTGTGGGAATCTGAAGCACTCTATACCCTTCTCCCTCTTAACTGCATACACGTTAAGATCCTCAAAATACGCCTATGCAATGATCTTGCCCGACACCTTTAGATGTTTCTTGACCTTGTATAGTTTGGTGTAGGCATTTGGCTTTTGTGTAGTGCGTTGGGCTCGTATCTCAACAAAACAAGCCACCCATTCAACCTTCTTTATATCAACATCAGCGTCTGAGGCTTGGGCTTGGCTTTCATTTTTCTCATCCTGTTTGTCGAATGTAGCACAGCCGAAAGTGTCACCCAAGTTGGGGATCACATTGCCCTCTCGGGCAGTGTACTCTGGATAGTACTCAGCTGTGACATCCTCAATCTCTATTTCATCTACGTCATTTAGCTCATCATCACTGGTCACATCAAAAGTAGGTGCATGTTTGACAATCTCGTCTGGGTTTAGCCTGAACATCTATGCAAGTTACCCATTAGTCAGGTTGTGTATGATTTCTCCTTCTTCGGGAGTGTAGCTCACCGACCTTCTGACAATCCCTTGGAAATCAAGAACCATTGTTAATTGAGACTTGATTTGCTGTAGGGGAGCAACATCATATTCATCTTGTTGAGATGTTTGATATGCTTGATTTAAACATGTAACACATCAACCATTAGGAATTAGTCAAGACATTTAAACATTAGAGAAATATAGATAAACATTAATTACACAACTGTCATACAAGATTCAAGTACAAAAGTTTTCAAATAAATAAACATCTAATCATTACTTTTGTCTTGAATTTCAAGCTTTTTAGCAGGAGGGGCGGAGGATGATGCTCCTCGATCTTGATTCCTTTTGGTCCTCCTCTCTTGAGCTGTAGGAGAGGCTGATGCAGCAACATCACCTTCTCCATCATCATCATCATCTCCTTTATCCTCGCTCAGTCCTACATCATTACCTTCTTCTTCTTCTTCTTTATCTGAATCATCGTCATCATCATTATCCTCGTCATCATCACCCTTGATATTCAGAGGCTTAGTCTGTGACCCTTTTAGCTTGAGCATGATCTTCTTGTTCTTCCTCTCAAGTTCTTCGATCCTTTTCACCGAAGCCAACACCAGCTCATTTTGACTTGTGAGAGCATGGTGTGCTCGGCTTAGAGCTCTCACATATAAGTTAGTCTTCTTACGGAGCTCCATGATATTCTGAGCATGAGCTGTGTTTAGCTCCATCATCTTATGTAATTGATTTACCCTATGCTCATCAGTGGCAAGCAGCCTAAGCACTGTGCTGTTTAGATTTGCCAGCTGTTCCTGTAACCCAGTGGGGAGAAGAGTGTGTCCTGTGGTAAAGGTAGTGTGGGATGATGGACCTGCTTGGTGGCTGGTGGTCGTAGTGGTTGATGTGGTGAATATGGGTGGTAGGATATTAGTGGATGGTGAAGGGTTAGCTGTAGTAGTGGTGGTTGGGAGTGTGGTAGTAGTGGTAGGGAGTGTGGTAGTGGTGGTAGGGAGTGTGGTAGTGGTAGTGGTGGTGGTAGCTATGGTGGATGTGGTAGATGTGGTGGTGGCTGTGGCAGAAGTGGTGGTTGTGGCAGTGGTAGTGGATGTAGTCAATGTAAATCTTGGCCTCTTACCCTTTTTGCCATAAGGGTGAGTCATCCACTTCTTCCTGGAGCCTTTAGAAATAGAGGCTCCCCCTTGGCTGTTGGGCTGGTCCGGGGTATACAAAGGATCCGTATTAGCAGTAGTGGCATCCCTGGACTCACCCTAGCGTCCACCAACCGCCCTGAGCCCTCTCTCAGTGGTTACGACCTGGCTTGCCACCGTCTGTACCAGAGTCTCCTCGTCCGAATCCTCCTCCTTGTCCATCTGAAAATCAAGGTGGATTGGAGTTGGTTTGGGTCCACCCAGACCACCACCTCCTTGACCAGCATCTTGGTCATCATCATCATCTGAGTCATCGTATGGTAGTGCAATAGGCTCGTCATCAGAATCATTATCGTCATGGCGCCACTTCCTCCAAGCTGGCACCACATAATTCTCCCGGGCCAGATGCCCAAATAGTCTCCTCACTGGGGGTTTCACCTGCTTCCCCCTATACACCTTAATCCTCCCAAGTGTAGGTCATCCATAACCTCCAAACTCATAACATCGTCCTTCTCCTTGGGCAGTAAGGGGTGCTTCTCATCAATAATCATCTACAAGAACCGTGGATACATACAGAAGCTCTCTTTACCCTTTGCCTCAAGGTTCTCGATCAGATAAGTTAAATTCATGTTGGAGAAGCTGAAGGGGTTTTTTAGCACCAGTGCCACGTAGGCATTATTGATTTGGTCAGAGAGATCATCGAATCCACCCCTCCGTGAAGCAATGTACTTGAGAATGACGTGTGCTAAGTACTTGAACTGGGGACACAGGTTGCTCTTGTTTAGCACACCTGCGTTGATGTCCCCAGAGTACTTCATCCTGAGAAAACATCCCCTAATAGTCAGAGGGTGTAGCCTGGTTGGGTGAGTAGCATCATCACCCAGGTCCAGAACACGTCGAATATCTGCTGCTGTCACCTCTATCTCTTCCCCAAAAATGGTGCTGCGTATACAGTAAGGCTCAGTGGATTGGTCAACTGATGCACCTTCCCAGAAGGCCTGCTGTATAGATCGATAGGGTGTACATGGTGTAGATATGGCTCTGTAGATCCTAGATCTCCTAAGAAAATCAATGATACCCGTAAAATCAGCAGCGTTCCTAGTGGTAGCATCCAGATGAGCACAAATGTTGTGCTTGGTGTTGATGATCCATCTCTCTGCCATGTTTCTGTAACACAAGACACACAAACATTAGATTTGCCCATAACAGAAGCTGTTGAACCTTAAACAGTTTTGGAATCAATCTGGTTCAATCGTGCAATTAAATTATACGACTGAGTTCAATCGGGTGACTGAGCACGCGGTTGACTTCAATCGGGCGATTTATCATGCCGCTGAGTTCAATCGGGCGATTGTGCTCAGACACCTTGTTCATTTGACCAATTGAGTCATTTGCCAAGTTCAATCGTGCGATTGAAGTTCATTTGGAGTGTCCAGTTGGATAACTCTCTGTTCGATGCGCTAACACTGAATCTAGGTCAAAACTTGATGTTAAACGTTGTGTATAGATTCTTTAGACTTGAAGGAACCCTAAATGTCACTTTATATCCTTCATTTTAACCATTATGCATGTTTAGGTGGTCTATTTCATGGTTGTTACTGATTTCTTGATTTTTATTCAACTTGGGTCTGTAAGGGTTTGAATACACCATGCATTTTGTGCGATTTCAATCACTCATTACCTGCAGATGATGTGAATACACGTCAGTAACACAATAGTGGTGAGAAATCGACTCAATCAAATATTGGCAAAGTATATGTGCTTTCGGGCGATTTGGAAACGATTGAAGGGTGATGAGGATATACGACCAACTTTAACCCTATTTATACTAATTTTATCTTCAGTAAGGCGATTGGACCTATTTGCACGCTTCATTCGTGCGACTGGGGCTCAGTCGTGCGACTGGCTCAGTCTGTCACATTCAGTCGTGCGACTAGGTTTCAATCGTGCGACTGACTCATTCGTCACCTCCATTCGTGCGATTGGTTAATTCTGATGATCCAATTCTGTGAATGTTTCTTACTCATGCTCCATTCGTGTGATTGGTTCATACTTATGGCCGAGTCGTGCGAATGACTATGACTTATGAATTTTACCTTATGCACTTTCAACCACTTAATCTGTTAACTTTGATTAAGACGTTATGACCAGTGATCATCTAAAACATGATCTTTTTACTTAAAAAAACTATTGATCACCTCAGACGTGATCCTTTTAACGTAGAAGCGATTGGTCACCTCAGACGTGACCTCTTTTAAGTGAGTGTTTCATAGATTGAATTCCAATGCCTAGTCCGACTTTTACCAACTAAATGAATAAAATTTTAAAAAATAAAGCAACCAGAAAATTAAAAAAAAGACAAAATTAATACATATTTTTTGTATTGTTTTTTATTAGAGATGGATTTTAAACCTATTAGAGTAATTCTAATGGATTTTACTTCCTAGACAACACAGCTTCAATTCATGTTTATCCTTTCTAGTACGATTCATTTTGGAATCATACGGGTAAATCAAAATCACGTGGGACATTTTAATAAACTATCTTGATGCTAGATCCTTGTTTTCACTGATAGTCAATAGCAATTTTAGGAAATCATACAAGAACCTCAAGATGCACATAATGATTTTGACTTTCAAGAACTGCGGTTCACGATGATTGTCAGTATACTTGTCCTCTTAAATCCATACACAGATTTTTGACACACATTGGTGATTAGTTAAGGTTTAATTATTTCAACAAGCATTTGTGGATCCCACGCTTATATGATAATTAACATTCCTCAGGAGATTTTTGAGCGGTCTACGGGTATATTTCAAGAAGAAACTATTCTAAGAGCTTTCAAAGAGATGCCAAGTCTCACGTCAGTGCCATCGCACAATAGAGAGGCGCAAACAACAATGAAGTCTAGAATATTTAGGTTATGCTTATCCTCAGGTCAGTGCCACCACACAATAGAGAGGCACACAACCTATCTTCTTGTTAGAGAAGTTATTTTCTTTTTGCACATATCGCACCAACAACATAGGTTATTAGCTTGATTGCGTTTTGCATTTTTCATGTGCTTTGCTCATATTTTATGGTATTCCGCACACATATGTGGCGTTTATTTTGCTCTTCACCTCTTATTGGAACATCGTTGATTGTGTAAACTAGGGTTAAGATGGGAACCCACAGTTGGTTGAAGAACTTGGTTTGTAATTGAAACCACCAATGAGGTCTACTTGTCTATTGTGTTGAATCTACTAACACATCATATAATGAACTAGCAACCTCTAGGTCTACTTTTTCTATGTTTCCTTGGTAGCCTACTAGTTTTACTATCATTTTTCCTTTTATTTTGCTTAGACTTTTTAACTTAAACTTTGGCTTTTGCATCTTAAGCAGTTAAACTTTTCCAAATACGTTCAATCGATATCATAGATTTGATTTCTTTCCTTTTAGCTAAGTTGTCCTCCTCTCTCGTTTTTAAGTAATTAAATAAAACGACTAATTTAATACTAATCTAAACTATTCTCCCCTTAAAATTCTAAAACCAAAAATATTTTTTGAGTTTTTGGACTTTATAGAACCAGAAAATTAAAATAAGAACAATACAAGAAAATGAAAATAAAAAGTTGTTGGACTAAGCATTTTCATCATCTGTGATCACATCACATTTCTTTTTCATGCCATTAACCTCTAATAGATATAGAAATCACGGTTTATCAAAAGCTTTTGTGTAGAGGTCGGCGCGTTGAAAATCCGTATTTATTTAAACGACATCGATTAAATGCTTTTCAAAATAATCACGTATAAAGTGATACTTAATGCCGATGTGTTTAGTTTTAGGATGTTGGACTAGATTTTTTGTTACAGCTATAACAGCAAAATTATCAACATAACTAGGAGTGTTAGAGAATTTCAAACCATAGCCCCATATTTGTTATTGAATCCAAATGATCTGCGAACAGCAACTTGCAGCAGCAACATATTCAGCTTCATAGGTTGACAAAGGAACCGATGTCTGCTTCTTACACTACCAGGTGACTAATCTCCTCCCAAAAAATTGACATCCTGCAGACGTTCACTTGTAGTTCATTTTGCAGCCACCGTAATCCGAGTCACTATACGATGTAAGCTCCAAATCATCATCATGAGGATCCACAACCCGAGTGTTGGAGTACCCTTAAGATAAAAAAATATTATTTAACACCAATGAGATGGTTGATTATGGGTTTTGCCTGATATCTGGAACAAAGACACGTTGCGTACATGATATCAGGTTGTGAGGCTGTGAGGTACATGAGGGATCCGATCATTCCTCGGTACATGGTCGCATCCACGAGATCACCATTTTCGTCGAGTGCCACGTCGTGATTTGTGACAAGTGGAGTCCCAGCTGCCAAAGCATTCTCCATATCGAACCAACTGAGGATATCGCCTACATACTTGGTCTGATGTAGAAATATTCCCTTTGGTGTCTGATCCACCTGTAACCCAAGAATGAACTTCATCTCTTCCATGGAACTCATCTCAAATCCAACTTTCATTATTGCTTCAAATTCCTTACACAATTCTTTGTTTTTGGAACCGAAGATTATGTCATTAACATAATTATGTACAAGCAGTAAGTCACCATCTTTTTCTTTGATGTACAATGTGCAGTAAATCACTCCTCTGCGAAAGCCATGTTTCACAAGATGAGTCGAGAGTTTCTCATACCATGCTCTTGGGGCTTGATGGAGCCCGTAGAGAGCCTTATCCAGCTTGTAAACTCTGTCCCGATGATAAGGATCCTGAAATCCTTCGGGTTGAATGACATACATTGTCTCACGGATTTCACCGTGAAGGAACGCACTCTTGACATCTAGTTGATAGACTTTGATCTTCATGTAGGATGCATAAGCTAGAAATATACGTATTGCTTCCATCCTTGCCACTAGTGCAAACACTTCATTGTAATCTATGCCTTTGACTTGTTGAAATCCTTGAACTACAAGTCGGGCCTTATTCCTTATTATTACCCTTTGGTCATCTTTCTTGCATTTCAGTACCCATTTAGTGCCAATCACCTTAGCACCTTTTGGTTTGTCCAAAATGGTCCACACTCATAATTTCTTGAACTGTAGGAGTTCTTCTTACATCGCACCGACCCATGCCTCATCGTTTAACGCTTCACTAACGTATTTTGGCTCAAATTGAGACACAAAAAATTGATAAGCTCCATCGTGAAGGTATCCCTTTTCTATTACCGAGGCATAATCAGCTGTGTATAGCTGATTTTTGGTCTGTACTCCTGATCTAACATCCCCAATGACAATGCCTAAGGGATGATAAACATTTAGCCGAGATGCGGGAGTTGTTGGAACAACCACCTTAGTATCCAGATTGTTAAACGCAGGTTCAGGATCTGTAGCTGTTGGAGTATGAGGTTCCAAAATGTCAGAGGCATTAGAATTTGATGCTTGTGTACTTTCATTAGTAGGAACCTGTTCTCCCTGGTCCACCTGTTCAGTCTCTACTTCTTCATCATCAGAGGAGGAATCACATACATCAAGTGCTCCCCCTAAAGGATTAGAAGATTCATCTTGTGGAGTTGATGCTGTCGAGTCTAGTGGTTGTGTGTCTAGGACATCATACATCATTCTGGTCGCTAACTCATCATCCGGAAGGGAGGGAGGTATGTTGAAGGACTTAAAGAATCCATCAAAGTCGAAGAAGAATGAAGGTCCTTTTCCAGTAAGGGGTGGTGTATCTCTGAACATCAACGTTACACCACACCTCTACCTGACCCATTGAGTTATTATAAACTCTCTTGTTCGGTATATTGTATCCAAGAAAGATCCCTTCTTCAGTCTTCTCACTGAACTTCCCAGACTGAGTTTTCTTCAGCAGCGTACATGGTGCACCAAATGGTTCGAGATACTCCAGGTTATGTTTACGTCGCTGGAGCAACTCATAACATGTTTTACCATGACTTTCTACCACCAAGACCCGATTGAGGGTGTAGCATGCATTGGCCACTGCCTCGTTCCAAAATTGGATAGGCAGTTTCGAGTCGGCTAGCATCATTCTTGCTGTCTTTATCAAGCTCCAATTCTTTCGCTCAACGACTCCATTCATCTGTAGTGTGTAGGCGACATATATTGATGTACAATTCTTTTTTCTTTATAGAATGCCTCCATCCACTGGTTCTTGAACTCTGTGCTATTGTCTGATCGAATCTGTCTACATTTTAGCTTGTAAAGTGATTCCAATGTAGTTACCAGATGTTTGAATGATTTAAAAGTTTCTGATTTGGCATTCAGAAACATCACCCAAGAGAATCTTGAGTAATCATCTGTTACTACATAGCAGTATAAATCACCAGCAACACTCTTAGTGCTAACAGGACCAAACAGATCCATGTGTAGAAGCTCGAGAGGCATATCTATAGAGTTAACTTTCTTTGCCTTATGAGTCTTCTTGGTCTGTTTCCCTTTCTTGCAAGCTATGTAGAAGTCAGGAAGCTGAATGTTCTTAACATTTACACCATTCACTAGATCATTCTGAATCAAGTGATTCATCTTTCTAGGATTGATGTGTCCCATTCTCCTATGCCAGGAGATTGAGTCCCTCTCTATTGCTTTTGACAAGATGCATTGAACTGTGTGATTACTTGTGGATGTTTTTGATAGATCCAAGACATATAAGTTGTTATATCTTGAAGCTGACATGAGAACCTTATCCTCCTCAATCACATAGTCCTTCTTCAACACG
>BJCM01016085.1:0-14644 GCA_018326385.1 Flaveria bidentis
ACTTAGAATATTTCTGTTGCATGTGTGTAACTTCCTAAGCATTCTTCTTCAATGCACTTGTGCAGCATGCAGGATAGACTTTGGATGTTTGGGTTGCTTCATTAATCTCTACAAATTGTCTCTCAGCATGTACTGTTACATTGCTTGTTTAACTTGGGTTAATATTCAAAACAATTAAATAGTAGATCTTGGTTATTGATTGACATTCATATATTGTTCATATTTAATTGAACAAATACGTTACAAAATCCTTAATTTGATATATAATTATCATTGTAAGGATTTACTAATTTGTGACCATAACGGCTTGTTTATTATAATTCAAGTATTGTCACTAATTAGTTCATTTCTTAAAGGATACTCTATAATAGTTAAAATCTTAGATCTTAACTAACCATGAGTAACTTTGGTGGATCGTCATACCAACCTCCAAAGTTTGAAACAAAAGCAGGCTTCAAATCTTGGAAAATCAAGTTTAGGAATCATGTTAATTATGCAGATTCTAACTTATGGGATTCAATAACTGAAGGTCCTTATATTCCACCCACTTTTGGGCCAGATTATAATGACAACAATCAACCTATAAGTACAAAGGACATGTCACCTGATGATGTTAAGAAGGTGAAAGTTGATATTAAAGCATACAACTTGCTTAGTATGGCTTTATCTGAAGAAATATTAATCAGGTGTGAGAATTACAAAATAGCAAATTCTTTGTGGAAGATTTACTCTCTGTGAACGGAGTGATGAAATCAGAAGCATTAGGAAGGACACCCTTCGGTTATAATATGAAACCTTTCATCATATTGAGGGTGAATCAATTCCTCAACAACTCCATAGATTTATGCAACTGGTTACAAAGATGAATATCTTGGAGTTGAAATACACAAATGAGGAACTAAACAAAAAGATGCTTCATACTTCGCCAGAAAGTTGCAAGCAATATGTGTCCATGTTCAAAAACACAATTGACCTCAAAGCAACTGGTTTAGATATGCTAGTACCTAAAGTTGAGGCTTTTGAAATGGATGAGAAATCAATAAACAAGTGTGTGAGAACTCATGTGTCACCATATCACTTTAAAGAAACAAAAAGTGTAGGAAGTGCCTTTATTTCCAACAATGATGGTGATAACTCTTGTACTTTGAGTGAAGATGAAGAGGAAGTAAGTTTCTATGTATCAAAGCCTTCAATGAAATCTTCTCAAAGTAAGTCAAGATAAGAGAAAGGAAGAACTGATGATCAAAGATATACATCATGAGCAAAGCCTTCATCGAATAGCAATCTAAATAGAGTCCGTCATTGTCATTCTGGACTCTGAAGAACAAAAAGCAGCTTTTGCAGCTTTTAGCTAAAGTTTTAAAACTTACCTTGGAAGCTCATTAACCTCTACCAATATTTTCCAGTAGGATTTGGAAGAACTACATCTGGATGTAGTAGAGAAGATGGACCTACAATGGCAAATGGTAATGATTGCTTATAGAGCCAAACAATATCTAAGGAGAAATAAGAATTTGGCTACTGCAAGTAAATCGTCAAAAACTGGTGTTGATAAGTCTAAAATGAGATGCTTCAAGTGCAATCTCTATGCACACTTTTCTAGAGAATGCAATCAACAATAAAATCCTGAGTCAGCACAACATCAACAACATCAGTCTCAGCAAACATCATTATCACAAATACCATTTAGGCAACCACAACTTACAAACTCATCCCCACCAGCCACTAATACATCAACAGGAACAAGTGAAGTAAGAGATATTGTTCATCATTATGTGATGAGGAAGTTGAAAGATATAGAGTCCATGCTCAACAACTGATTGATAAAGTTAAAGAAACTATGATTTTGAATGAATCTCATGTAAGAGAACATAAATTATATCAAATAAAATTAACTCTTTACAAAAGGATTTAGATAAAATAGTTTCAAAAAATTATAGTTTAAAGGTACAAGTTGAGCATCTGACCACTTCCTTAACTAAATTCATGGTAGATCATGCATCAACTGAAGTGAAACTTCAGAAGTTTCAACTTTCATCTCAGCAGTATGAGAATTTATTAAATTCTCATATTAAATCTAAGAACAGGTCTAGGTTAGGATATAATGCTGTGGCACCTCCTATAAACAATAATTACACACCTTTTCCTGAATCATTGACAAATAACTTGTCACATCATTTTGTCTCAAGCACTAAGTTTGAATCAAATCCTAATCAACAAGATATTTATAATAAAACTGAGGTGAATGAAACTGAGTCTTCTAAATCAGAAAAGATAAATCAAAAGGATTCAGAATTTGACTTTGATGAGTGTGATAACCTGGATGATTCTGATGAATATGATGATGATCTACTGAACAAGGGTAAGAATTTTGTTTTTGAAACAAACATTCCAAAAGTGATTGAAGAAACAAAGTTGCAATATCCTCCAAAACAAAGAAACATGCTGAAGACTATTTGCAAGAGAATAGCTCAACTGAATGAAGGTCTTCAAGAACCACATCAGCAACAAAAATCTTCACATGAAGAAATTTTAAATTGTACTTCTACTAAGGAAGTACACAAATCATCTGCGGAAAAAGCAAAAAGGAAGCTTTCAGCTTATCTTCAACGGAAGAAGAAACCTTCTTCAGTAGAAGATTTGCGGACAAGAAACCTTCAGTAGAAGTTGACACTGTTTCGGTAGATGATCTACAGAAGGCAAAGTCAAAAACAAACAAATCAACTTCAAAACTAAAAAAAGATGCTTAGTCTCAGAAGTTGACAAATAAGAAGACAGTAACTAATTCTGACAAAGAATCAGAAGAGATGTACTGCAAATGGTGTGACATGAAGATCCATAATACTAATGAGTGTTACTTCAGTAGTTACTGTTCTATTTGTAATATGAACAATAATATGACGTCTGACTGTTACTTCAACAAACATTGTGCTATATGTAACAAAAATAACCATTCAACTCAGGAATGTTATTTCAACAAAAAGAACAAGACAAAGAGCTCAAAGAAGAGACAATCAGATAATGCTGAATCAGACACTCAATCTACTGATTGTGAAAAGGAGTCAAAAATTAAGAAGCCTCAACAAAAACAAAAGAAAAAACCAAAGGAGAAAACATCCACTAATGTTCAACCTATAAAGAATAGAACAACATTCTAGCAATCAAAAATACCTCACAAACAGGTGGATTTGACTGATAAGGAAACAAATGCTGATGATGCTTTCTATGATAATTTTGAAAAAAGAAATCATGTATCTCATTCAAAATCAAAATATATTGATACTTTCAACAATCAAGAATTATCATCAAAATCAAAGCATCAATTCAACAAAATTAAGGTGAATAATGAAGAGATTGAGAAACCAGGACATAGTTCATCAGCATCATCTTCAACAGAATCATCCTTACCTGCAATAACTCAGAATGGATCAAACAAAACTAAAACTAAAACTTCAAGACTTATTCATGAAGGACTAACAATTTTAGATACTGTTGGCAAACCTAAGATCATTAAGGCTTGGGTTGTCAACTCTAACTAATTTCTTTCTATGTGCAAGAACAATCTTGGAGAACTGACAAGTGGTATGTTGACAGTGGTTGTTCCAGGCATATGACAGGAAACTGTTCACTTCTCCGTGACTTCAAACATAAATCCGTCATATGTGGCATTTGGGGGAATAAGAAGAGAGGTAAAATTATTGGTGAAGGAATGGTAACTAATGGTGTGCTTAAATTTGAGAAAGTAAACTATTGTGAAAACTTACAATATAATTTACTGAGTGTGTCTCAAATTTGTGATCAATATTATACCACATTATTTGATAACACTAACTATTACATTCTTAAGCCAAGTTTTTCTGTTCTAGAAGATTGGGTCCTTCTTAAAGCATCAAGAATAAGAAACACATATATTTTGGATATGAATAACACTTCTATCACAACATATGAGACATGGCTCCTATCTAAGTCATCAAAAGATAAATCTCAATTGTGGCATAGAAGGCTTGTCCATTCTAACATAAAGAACATGAACAAATTAGTGAAAAAATAAATTAGTCACTGGATTGCCAATGAAAGAATTTTCATGCTCAAATCATTGTTCTTCTTGTTATAAAGGAAAACAACATAGAGTGTCTCATAAATCCAAAACTATCAATACAAACACTACATCTCTAAAATTGCTTCACATGGATCTGTTTGGTTCAACCAATGTAATGTGCATTGGAAAGAGACAATATTTTTAAAAACAAAAGAGTGAAACATCAGAAACATTAATGGACTTTGTCATCAAGATTGAGAATCAACTTGATTTAAAAGTGAAAATTTTCAAGAGTGACAATGGTACTAAATTTGTTAATTCTGACTTGGATTTCTTTTGCAGTAATAAAGGTATTGCAAGGCAAATCAGTGCACCAAGAACTCCACAACAGAATCGAGTGGCTGAAAGAAGAAACATAACACTTATTGAAGCACCCAGAACAATGCTAGCTGATTCACAACTGCCTATCACCTTTTGGGCCGAGGCAGTGAATATAGAATGCAATTTTCAAAATAGAACATTGATTGTCCAAGAACATAACAAAACACCTTATGAGCTTTTATTTAAAAGAAAATCCTATAAAGGATATCTTAGAGCTTTTGGGTGTCATGTATCTGTTTTAAACATAAAAGAAAAATTGGGAAAATTTTCAGAAAAGGCTTATGTTGGTTTCTTTATTGGATATTCTTCAACATCTAAATCTTACAGGATCTACACTCCACAACATAACTTTGTGGAAGAAACTCCTAATGTATCTTTTGATGAATCTTTATTTACTAAATCAGTTAAAGGATCATCATGGTTGTTTGATATAGATGCTTTAATAGAGTCATTTAACTTTGGTTATTATAATTATGCAGGATCTGATGATACATGCTATCCATTTGTTCCCCCAAATTTGTATGAAATATCATTATCTGCTAATCCTCCATGGAAAAATGCTTTATCAACAGCTACTGACTCTGCATCAACAGATGTACACTGTGTATGCGAAGATATGCATAATGTATCAGCAACTGTTCCAGATTCTCAAGAAGATACAACAAACATTGGAAATGATTCATCAATTCCTCATATTCCATCCAGAGAAGTTCATGTAATTCCTACAGATGAACAAAATGCTTCCGGATAAGTTCATGTTACTCCTATGGATGAACAAAATGCTTCCAGAGAAGTTTATGTAACTACTACGGATGAACAAAATGTTCCCGGAGAAGTTGTTGTAACTCATACAGAAGAACAAAATGCTTCAGGAGAAATTCCTATGGAAGATATTAATTATTCTCTTGATGTCCAAACTGAGGCAGACCACTCAATAACAAATGATGCACAAGAAGAACACTTAGACTACTTCCTAAATTCACAATCTGGATTGGATCAGTCTGCAACAATCGATATGCCTATCTTGGAATCATCTATTCCAGTTGAACCAACTCCATCAACAAGAATCCATAAGACTCATCCAGTCAACAACATCATTGGAGATCCTACCAAAAGAACTACAAGAAGCCAAAGTGGAACTACCAACAAGTGGTTCCTCCAAACATCACAATTGCTCTAAAGGACAATAGCTGGATTAAAGCTATGCATGAAGAGCTTCGCCAATTTAGAAAGGAAAAAGTGTGAACTCTACTTGATTTACCTAAAGGCCAAAATCCAATTGGTACTAGATGGCTCTTAAAAATATACTAGATGATAGAGGTATAATTGTAAAAAACAAAACAAGGTTGATTGCATAAGGATACACACAAGAAGGAATAGACTATGATGAAGTTTTTGCATCAGTTGCAAGAATTGAAGCTATAAGAGTATTCCTAGCATATGAATCATATTAGAAGTTCACTATTTATCAAATGGATGTCAAGTGTGCCTTCTTATATGGGAAAATTGATGAAGAAGTCTATGTATCACAGCCTCCAGGATTTGAAAATCCTAAATATCCACATAGGGTATACAAACTTGATAAAGCTTTGTATGGTCTGTACCAAGCACCAAGAAAGTGATATGAAACACTATCATCTTTCTTTCTCAAGCATGAATACAAAAGGGGAACTATTGATTAGACTCTCTTTCTCAAACAAGAACATCAAGATCTCTTAGTTGTTCAAATTTATGTTGATGACATTATATTTGGATCAACCAACAAGAGATTGTGTGTAAGCTTTGAAGAATTGATAAAATTAGAGTTTCAGATTAGTTCAATAGGAGAATTAACTTTCTTTCTTGGTCTACAAGTTCGTCAAAAGATAGATGGGATATTCATCAATCAAGAGAAAAACATACATCAAATATTGAAAAAGTACAACCTTGCTGATGCATCTTCATGCAAAACACCAGCCTCAACAATTGAAAAAACTGTACCTGATCCTACAGGAAAAACTATTGATCAAAGATTATATAGATCAATGATAGGATCACTTATATATTTAACTACCAGTAGACCTAACATTATGTTTGTTGTGTGTGTTTGTGCTAGGTACCAATCATATCTAAAAGAGTCTCATCTGAATGCTGTAAAAAGAATCTTTAGATATCTCAAAGGAAAACCAGGACTTGGTCTTTGGTATCCAAAAGATGGTGATTTCATTCTCTACTCATACTCAGATAGTGACTATAATGGATGGAACAGCAACAAAAAATCCATAAATGGTGGATGTCAATTCATAGGACCACGACTAGTTTCATGGCAATGCAAGAAGCAAACAAATTTATCTGTATCCACAGCTGAGGCTGAGTACATAGCTGCTTTAGCTGGTTGCTCTCAAGTCCTTTGGTTGTAAAACTAGTTACTTGATTATGGTTACAATTTCCTTCAAACTCAAATTTACATTCACAATTCGGTTGCTATGTTTATAACTACTAATAATGTGCAACCTTGATTAATTATAATGAACAAACAATTAAAAGCATATGTCTATCCTTGTACATTGTTTTAATAATAAAGATTTAGCATGACATATGTTCAGGAAATGATAGTATACTATGTCTGTGCTTCTACCTGAATTCTTCAATACTATTCAAATCTGATCTAGTTACTTGATATGTAAGTAGGTTCATCTCGAAGTGGAAACTACACTTGTGCCCGCTTAACATAATGCAAAGTGATTGTTTGTGGGAAACTTTATTTTAAGGATACAGAAAGTGAGTCATATTCTGATGTGACCAAATCATTCATCTAAACACACTATGTACCGACAATTTATAATATCTATCTTTGCAAATATTACTACCTTTGTTTTGTGTAAACAAAGACATTGGTGTATGATCACCATTGTTTACATTTGTAACCATTGGGTGAAAAGATTATGATCCTCATCATCCCTCTGTTTTCTGTAAACAAAGACCTAGGCTAAAGGCACCTCTGTTTTACGTGAGTAAAGACCTGGTGACCTGATGATGATCATATCTAAGCTCTCAAAAGAATCTTATGTGATCAACTGTATATTATTCTAGAGCTTTTTCAACAATGCATTAATGAGATGTCCAATGCATCTCAAGATAGAACTTATAACTTAAAGTACATTGTTTCTAAGTGTGAAAAAGTGATGATTTGATTCACAAAGGGAGGACAAACTTTAAGAGAATTTTATGTGAAGCCCATAACAGTTACTCTCTAATAAACATGAACACATGATAAACAACATGCCTAGTTGATACAATACTCTTGTTTGGATTTAAGTGGACAAACATACTTACAATCAGAACAAAGATCAGGTATCATTTCAATAAATTAACTCGTCAGGAAGATGCTTAGTATTATAGTATGATCCCATTATATGTGTATATATATTCTTGTACATAGTCCTCATTTCAATTTTGTTTAGTTTAATTTGTTTCGGTTTGGACAGACATATGTCTTTCATGATATTCTTCTTAGAAATTTATGATAAATGCATTCGTTCATCACTAATAAAAAATTTAGGGGGAGTAGAATCATGAAAATAAGTTAACAACAGAATTGTCAAATGAATTATCAATATGAAGGAATTGGAAATTAAGCACTAACTTGGCTTTTGGATACGTGAAGTTATTGAATTTTATACCTTCTTGTGCACAATTGTCATGAATACAAAGTCAACAAGGTCCAATAGCAATAAATGGTTCTAAGCAGTTGACTAGGAGCATACAAAAAAATAAGTTTAAACCATGCATCTCAAGCATTGGCAGAAGTTACAATGCATCCTAAGCATCAGCAGAAGCTATAGTGCCTTTAGCATCAACAGAAGCTACAGAGCATCCTAAGCATCAGCAGAAGCTACAGTGCCTTTAGCATCAGCAGAAGCAACAATGTAAAATTTAATAAAACTTGTCTATCCGTAGATTTGTAAACTACGGATGAGCCAATACTCAAAAAAATATATTCTAATTTCATAGATTGGTAACCTATGAAAATTTAAGTTATACCTAATTTGCAGAAGTTTTTAAGTCATCCGCAAATGATATACGGAATCCGTAGATGATCTACGGAAGAATAAGAATTACGGATAAGTTAAATTGTATAGAGGGTCCCACATCATTGAATATATGAAATTAATGTGTCTGAGAGAGTATAAATGATGTTCTTGACTTCAATATTCATTATTCACTTTTTCAGAACACTTTTTCAGACCTATAAAAATGCACTCAACAAACTTTTCCCCCTTTCACAAACATTCAAAATCACCGAATCAAAACATCAAACAAACACATAATCCTGATCTTAGATCATTGTGTTCCATGTAAAACATGTCGTAATGATCAATAATAAATTGTTGGATTCTAGGTTATTCTCACAACTGTTCGCATTCTCATGTCAATAATGTTGATTCTAACATAATCTTCTTTATTCTTATGAACAGATGGCTAATCGATTTGCGAGAGAGCATAATGTGTGTGCTTTCTTAAACCCTGACGACCCAATTTTAGAAGGATGTCAAGACATTATAAGATATTTGAGAAGATCCACGTTGTTTTATGCCTTGTCAGCGGAGCCATTGATACATCAATTGCACATTACTGACTTCTAGAACTCCCCATGAATATAAGAAAACGAATAAGCTATCGTGGCGGAAGTGAAGAATCAAAGTCTGAGGTTGAATGAGCAGACAATAAGGAGGGTTCTAGAGTTGGGAGATCTAGAAGCTGGTCACCCTAATGTGTTTGAAAATGAATACATTGAGAGAGTATTTAAACTAATGGGATATGATGGTGACTTTGAGAAGGGAGAAATCAAGAAAGGAAGATTGTGCAAGCCTTACAGATTTCTCTATCACACTTATTTGAAATGCATTTTTAACAGGAAATCTGGACTTGACAGATTTTCAAGGCATATTTCTTCGGGGATTATTGGTATCTTTGAGGGAAGAACATACAACTACTCCAAGTACATCTTCAATTGTTTATGTGACCACATCAAAGTGAAAAAGGCTGAGAAGATGTACATGTTTCCAAGGTTTACATGTTTCCAAGGTTTCTGCAACTGATCATCAATGCTGATACGCCTGGGATTACTATAGATGGGGATGTGTTTGTTCAAGCACACCTAGGGAGATCTATTCTGAAAAAGATAACCAGGAAGTATGAAGGAGGAGACATGCCCATGTTTTGATCATGTGGTAGATGCAAATGCAAACATTCCTCAAGAATTGATATGTGAAGAAGTTCAAGAAAGTTCATCCACTAACTCTAAGCAAGCATCATCTTCACCTCCTCAATCACCCATTTACCAACAAAACTCAAACACCCCAATCATAATCACCTGCCAGCTAAAACACTCAACCAATTTCTCCTACCCTGCCCATATCACCCAACCAACATCATTAATCACCTTAACATTACTCTCTAGCCAGTCAAAACACTCAGCCAATCTCTCTACTTCTTCATCAATCATCTGAGAGTGTGCATACTGAACCTATCAATGTCACTCAGTCTCTAAACTCAGTTCAATCTGGTGAGACTGAGTTGATTTCTCACGCCAGCACCATCCCATTCTCACACTCCAACTCTCAAAAACAATTACCTCCAATCAAACTAAATCTTTTGTGCCCACCATAAATCGTGAACAACAACCTCATCAAGATAAACCCATTCAAGCTGAAGAGGCATGCTCTAGCTCCGTAAGTGTTGCTCATACTAAAGATCATAATGATGAGATTCTTGATCAACATCTAGAAAGAGAAGAAGGAGAAAACTATGTGGATGTAATTGCCTGTCATGAAGATGAGTTAAGTGAAGATGACATCCCTGTAAGCAAAGGCTATTTGGTGGCTGAATACAACAAGCTTGTTGTCATGTCCAACAATATAAAACAAAGAATTCAGGAGTTAAAGAGGATGATAAAAGAAAAGGATGATAAGCTTATGAAGCAGGAATCTAATCTAAAAAGATTAAGAGAAAATATTCAAGAAAACAATGAAGTCATTGATGCTCTGCTTGAGTTTGTTAAAGAACAAAAAGCGTCAATTGCATATCAGAAGGCTGAAATAGAAAAGCTTATGTTGGAGAGAAACCAAGATAACAAGACTTTACAAGAACAATATGCTCAGCTGCAAAGAAAGGATGAAGAGATTGATGGGATGAAGATGAAAATAAGTGTTCTTGAATCAAAGGCTATCACTACATCAAAACAACCAAAAGAACTTGTAGAGACTTCTAAGCAACTTATTCTGTACTCCATGAAGAGGAAGTACTTGGGTTCTACAAAGAAAAAGGTAATCAATGTTGAAGATTCACCTAAATGATCAAGGCATACATCTTTAGAGCACACTCCTTAGGAGGATGTTTCAACATTAAAGTTAGTTACTCATGATGAAGGTGAGAGTGATGTTGAATGGAATGAGCTGATAAAGAATGAACCTGCCAAAAATCATAATGAAGAAAAGGCTAATGACCTACGGACCACTAAACACATACTTGAAGAAGGCCAAAATCCTCAATGTTTTTGACCCTAATAAATCATGGCTTTCCGTATGACATGGTGGAAAGGATGAGCATGAGTGAGATGAAAGATGTGATGAAAGAGTTTAAGGTTGCTAGATTCATGATTCCTAATTATGATTATGAAGCATTCACAACATTTCAAGCCATTAAGAAAATCAAGAAAAATCTAGGCCACTATCACACAGCAAAGCTCAGCACGTACAATATGGTTTGTTGGCTACAGGGTCCCAACTACAAGGCACATGAGCTTAAGGGAAGAAAAGATGGTGAACTCAGGAGGATGATGGAGCATGTAATGGTTGTTGAGCTTAACATAGGGTTGAGATCCATAACTGAAGCTCCAAACCCATCCTATGAGCAACAAAGGGAAAGAAAAACTAATTAGAGAGTCACAAGCAGTTATACCTGGCAAAGTGTGGCCTTTAGGTACAACTGTCAGAGATATTACAGAGTAAAAATATACATTGATAGAGATGTATGACCACATCACAACTTCTAGTTCTGTGGAAGAAAACAGGATTATGGCCTGGAATTATGATCTAGACTGGGATTGTGCAATCATTAAAAGAACAACTAGAAGGATCCAATACTTCTATGATGTAGAATCATTACTGAGTGTTCCTAAGAGAGATAATAAATATTTTCAAAGCTTAATCATCTATAACTATCCAATCCATCCAAGGGGAAGAGACTTTTCTATGTCTATGTGTATGACGAAGACAAAATTCATAGATGATGTGCTCAAGGAGGCTAAGAGAGATGATGCTAAGCACCGAAAGAGAAATCAAGGAAAGAAAAGAACAACATCTAAGCCCTTTACTCTTGTAGATGATGAATTGTTAAAGAGGGTTGGATACAACAATAGAAATTCAGCAACTATAAAAAGCTTTAAGGGAAATCAATATACATCTCGAATAACAGAATGGGGTTATGTTAAGAAAACAAAAGAACTAGTGTTACTGAGGAATGCTGAAGGGAAGAAAGCTGATAAGATAAGAATTTTTGACCAAGTGGAGATCAAATTGCTTCACCCAAGCTATACATCATATCTTCATGACAAATTCTTCCCAAAGCTAATTGATGAAAGAGCACAGAATGACCTATGTCTTTATGTGCATATGATTCAAGTGATTGAAAATTTGCATGCAAAGGCATACAAAAGAATAAGACATGAAGCTTGTTTGTTGAAAGGATATGCATTTAAAGAAGACTCGGGACTGAGAATCTCGGAGGAAGATGAGTTAGAAATTGTGCACAATAAAAGTGTAGTGGAAACACTTATTACTGAAGAAGACATTTTGGGCTTATGTTTTGAGACTCTACAAAAGATATGCAGAATGGAGATCAAGTACAAGTACGATGATCAAAAGGATGTAGTTTCGTTCTTCAACAAAAGGATGGTGTCTACAATGAAGGAACTTTTAGTTTTGAAGAGCTGATTACAAGTGTCTAAGCCTAAGGGGAGTATTGTATGATCTAGGATCTATAGGACTAGATCATTTTGTATAGACTTAGAACTTTAATCAATATTTGTAATGAACCATTATAATTCATTATTATGTATGCATTTTATATAGATTAACCCATATGTGAATTGATCTGTGTATGATTGCAGGTACAAACATAACATAATACTTGGTCAATTACTGAAATTTACCAAGTGTAAGAAACATCTACGGATGAAATCTTGTTCTTCCGTAGACATGTTTCTTACAATTAACTAACATCTTATGATCATATGCGGATGAACAATCACCTGGAGTTCAAGTGAATCAGAGTTCAAATATAGACTCCTGCGGACCTTCGGAAGAACAAAGTACCTTCGGAAGAACAAGACTCCTGCGGAAGAAAACACATCTACGGAAGACCATATTCCTATGGTGTCCAAACACTTTTATTTAATAATACAAGTGTTTCAAGTCAACAAGTCAACATGACAGTTGTGCAAATCCCAAGAGATCTAGTGTTTCTTAACAGAAACACACATGCCTATAAATATGGATCCTAGGTTTCACATCAAGACGACGACGACGACAAGGACACATACGATCACCAAAAACCAAACATCAAATTACACAAACACAAACCCTAGTAGCCGTTAGATCAACATCAATACATTCAAACAATTTTATTTCATTCAATATTTATACATCTGTAATCATTATCATGTTTTAATGAAATACATTTGAGTTAAATATTTTTTATTATTAGTTGTGTTCTTATTATTGTGTTCGTTTCAATCATTAATCATATTGAATTTATTAAAAACAATTAAACAAAGTTAATGTTGATTCCGCAAACATTGACTTGACTCAAAATTAACACTGATAATTTCTGATTCTGATCCTTGGATTCACAAGTGGTATCAGAGCCTGAGTTGATGGATCATATTGATTTTGATGAGATTTCATGGTTACATTACTAAAATTATTGAAGATCTGAATAAAACTTGGAGAAAAAGTTATTGTGTTCTTTATGAGAAATCCAATAATTTGGATTCATCAACATAATGCTACTATAGCAATTATATCAACAATTCAACAATACAAGATCCGATGCAAACCATGCAAGAAATCAAAGTTTAGAGGCTGCCAGGTAAATACCTTGCGATCGAATGGAAGAGGATGTCGTAGGTAGCCTTTATGAATTCAAAGGGATGTTGTAGGTGGCCTTTCTCAGCCGAATTAGGGTTTGTAAAATTAGGGTTGTGAATGAGTTCATGGAGTATGGGATTATTAAAATAATTGGGTTTGTTACTTGGACTTCATCATTAAACAAAAAAACAACATTTGGACTTGGGCTCAAGTGTTGAAGATTGGGCTTATGATCAACAAAACAAAATCAGGGTTCTTATTCGGGCTCTCATCAAACAAAAACAATGTGACATCGAGTTACAAAATATAGTTGTGCCAAAGTTTTGAAGACCTCGCTTCCGCATCAACTACAAAATTCTTGGCTTTGAACAACTATTCAACAAAAACAAGATCAAGCTTCAATTCATATCAGAAATCTACAATTTAGGGGGAGTATTGTTGGGTATTCTACCTTTGAAGAAATTAAAGATTTCTAATTTTATTGAAGTTGAAGACTTTAAGAACAAAAGCAACAAAAATATTAGTCTAGGGTTTATTTTGTAATCATTATAAATGCTAGATTAATATAAATATTAACATATATCATCATTGTAAAGGGTAAATAATTCTCCACCAAGTGTGGAAATTAGTTCCATCACCAAAAAAATCATATCATCATTCTTTATGGATGATGATTTCATCATCAAATCAATAAACATCAATCATTAAAAACTTTTTGCAAGATCGGTTTATGTCACTAAACACTTGGTTTTTCTCTCAAACTCACTAAAACTACACTTGGATGAAGCAGAGTCTCAAGTTGATAATAATATAATAAGTAACAATGAACACAGAAAGATAATTTTCAAGGTACTTGCATATATTGCTTCTCAACTCAATGTGTTACAAGACTCTTACAAGCATATGACATGAGTTACAATGAGAAACTGTATATAATACTACCTACAGCCGGATATACTTTGATACTAGCTGGAATCCTCTAACTAAAGCAATTAGTACAAAGCTATAGTTTAAGGTATCTTAGATAATGTCTTATCTAAGATATGGTAGTCATGACATGTCCATGACTTACCTTTTATCACCAAATAAAGTT
>BJCM01016102.1:759-13388 GCA_018326385.1 Flaveria bidentis
CCATTGTCTGTCCTTAACTTCTTGACCACCTTTCCTGTCTGAGTCTCCACAAGTCTTTTCCATTCTTTAAACTTGCCAAATGCATCATTCTTACTCTTAATAACATAAATCCATACCCTCCTTGAATAATCATCAATAATGGATAAGAAATATCTGGCACCTCCTAAAGACTCATTTCTAGCTGGCCCCCATAAATCAACATGTACATAGTCTAGAATCCCAAGAGTAGTATGTATACTCTTAGTAAATCTGACTCTCTTATGTTTCCCCATGACACAACTTTCACAAAAACTCAAATCAGTACTTCTAAGATCACCAAGAGCTCCATGTTTGTTCAATTCACTTAGTCCTTGACTACTTATATGACCTAGTCTCTTGTGCCATAACAATGTACTATTATCTCCTATCTCTTCCGAGACTAATGACACTTGGCCACTCTCTACAACTTTACCATCTAGAATATATGTATTATTGTCAACTCTATTTCCTGACAATATTACCATTGAGCCTTTAACTACTTTAGCTTTTCCATTCACAAGACTTACAGGGTATCCTGCTTTCTCAAACATTCCTAAAGACAGTAAACTCCTTTTCAAATTAGGTACATAACTTACATCATTCAGATCAAACTCCATACCATTTTTCAATCTGAATGTAACAGTACCTAGACCAGCAATTTCACATGGTCTATCATCACCTAACTTGACTCTCCCCAGATTAACACTCTTCAAGTCCTTAAAGAACTCTTTAACTGGTGTCATATGGAATGAGCAACCAGAATCCATAACCCACTTCCCTTTAGACCCATAATCTTTAGAGCAAGTGTTGGTAACACACAGGACATCTGAACTATCATATCCTTCAGACTCACTATCCTGTGCATTGTGGCTATAAGAGTCTGAACATGACCTTTACTCCAACTGGATTCACCTTTCTTCTTCTTTAACTCAGAACAATCTTTCTTGAGATGTTTCTCAGACCCACACACAAAGCACTTTCTCCTATACTTAGACTTTGATCTAAAGGAGTTCTTACCTTTGTGACTTCTTTGTTCTGGTCTGCCCCTCACATACAAGCTTTCTCCACCTTCTTCTTTGGATTCAAACTTCTTCTGTAATTCCTTTGAATTGAGAGAAGATGTCACCTCCTCCATTGTCAAAGTCTCCCTGCCATAGAGCAAAGTATCTACAAAATGCTCATATGAACCTGGCAGTGAGGACAACAGAATAATTTCTTGATCCTCGTCATTGATCTTTATGCCAATATTCTCAAGATCCATGATGATCTTATTAAATTCATCAACATGATCTTCAATTGACTTACCAGCATCCATCTTGAAGGTGTAGAGTCTTTGTTTCAAGAACAGCCGATTTGCCAGCGACTTAGTCATATACAATGACTCAAGCTTTGCCCAAATCCCCACAGCAGACTTTTCTTTCTGCACTTCTCGTAACACCTTGTCTCCAAGACTCAAAATGATCTCATTGTGGGCTCTTTCCATGATCTCCTTCTTCTTCTCTGGCGCTAGACCCGCAGGCAGCTTATCTTCACCACTGAGTGCATCAACTACACCATTGTGCACCAGAATCGCCCGCATCTTTACTCGCTAAAGACTAAAATCATTCTTCCCAGTAAACTTCTCGATTTCAAACTTTGTCGTCACCATTTCGATTCTTCAATTCTTCTTCCAGTGATCAATCGAACCCGATTATCGTATACGAGCCCTTAACCGTGACTCTCAACCATGGCTCTGATACCAATTGTTATGTAAACACCAATTGATCAACACAAATTGAATGAATCTTATTGAGAAATCAAGAACCAATACAAACAACAATATTGAACTATAACAAACTGTTCGGAAGAATTCCCACTGCTCTCTCTACTCTACCGATTACAAGAACAAAGAAAAACTCTTATACTATTAGACAACTATCAAGTATTGTCACAACTAGTCCCTCAAGTTTAAAAACATGACTTTTACTTAACAATTTAATATTTTTTAAAATTTTATAAAAATATTTTGGATATTTCGGATATCCGAAATATCCGAAAATTCTCAAAATCACTATCCGAATCCGAATCCGAAAATTCGGATATCCAAATTTTCGGATATCCGAATTTCGGATTTTCGGATATTTCGGATCGGTTTCGGATTCAAATATTTTTGAACAGCCCTAGTTGACATGAAGGGAGGTTCACCCGTGAGTCCTCAAGCATGGAAGATGGCTTAAACATTATAATCTCGTGCGGTTTTAATTAATTATGATTGGTGTCATGAATAAATAATATTTTAGATACTCGGTTAAAATAGTTATTTTGAGGAGTTATGTTATTTTACTCTTCAAACCTTGAAAAATATACTATTTATGAATTACAATTAATTTGATCCTCAAGCTTAGCTGTCGAATTTTATAAAATTAGCATATAATAAAGTATTTAATCTGTATTTTAAAAAGATATACACTAAGCAACTTGTAATCTAATGAATTCTATTGTGTATATAGTGATGTTTTACCTCTATGAAGTTGAAGATTTAAGTATTATAGTAAACATTAGTATAAACTGAGGATTTATTTTTATATAGGTATGTCGTTACAAAAAATATTAAAAAACATAACCGGCAATTAATTTAACTGCATAAGTAAAATAGATATTGTGGTTCCAAAAAAAAAAGTAAAATATATATTATACATTCTTAGAAAAATTAAACGATAAATAATACTTAAACTTAAATGAAGTAAATTCATAATGCAAGATTTATTAATAATAACTTAGAAGAAATAATATAATTCATATCTGGTTAAATAATAAGATATATAATATATAAATCATATTAATAATAACTTACAAGAAATATATAACATTCCACGTAAAGTATTAACGAATAAAGGGATGTTTAATACAAAACTAAATGTTTAACTAAGCATAAAACCATAAAAATGTATACACTTATATATACTATTTTAATTTTAATGTGATCAATAAGACAAACTTTTAAATATTTCTTTTTATACATGTAACTATCTTTAGTAAATCTATGTGTTACACAGATTGAATAAATAAAATATTAATATAATAAAATTATTAATTACAAAATGATATTCTAAAATATGATATGACTTAAATTCTATATGAGAAATAAATATAAGTAATAAAACAATTATATTAACATTTTATTTTAAAACAAATCGTATAAAAATATATCATTTTTAAAAAATTTCTTATTATAGCTCCCAATTTGATTTTCTTTGCTTTTAAAAATTTGACTTTTAAAATACCAATTTTAAAATATTTCATATTTTTTAAAAATTTGTATACTTTAGAAAAATTTATTATTTTATAAGAAATTTATTTATTTAGAAATAACATGAAAATAGATCTTTTTCTTAATTTATTAATTTTAAAAAATATTAAAAAAATATTATTAGTAATTAAAGTAAATTTTTAATAGGCGAGATATATGAGAAAATTTTAATTTAAATGATTGTGATGTTGACACGTGTCATCCAAATTATTTTTTTATTAGATTAAGAAGATTTGATTATCTTTAATTTAATGTAATATGTATAATAAATATCTACACGATTCTCAATATTCTTTATACAATTGATTTTTCATTAGGTGCGCACTTAATGAATAAACCTTGGGCTAATATATCTTGTAAACGTGAGATTCATGTACCTCGTATTCATAATTCAGTTTTAGAAAATATTATTGTTTTACAGGTTTTGGTGCATGAGGTTTGCCGAGTTAAGATTTCATGTGCCTCGTATTCATAATTCCATTTTCGAAAACTATATTGTCAACATTTAATCAATTTCTATACCTAAATTATTATATTAATACTAAATGAAAGAAAAGAAAAGAATTACAAAAAGGAAGGGGTAGATGTAAGTACTAAATACATACTTTATAATTGGGGCTAAAAAAGTAAAACCTCATGTAAAAGACGGAAGTTTGTTTGATAAATGATAATCATCAAAGCCGACTTAATCAAATTTTCTTGAATAAAAGCAATAAATTAAAAAAAATGTATATCAACTTAAATCCTTGATAGTTGATTTTTTTAAACAAAATAAAGGCTCGATCAAATCAACCGGAGAAAAAAGGACTTAGGAATGATAATTTGCTTTATGAACTGTGTAACTGTGTTTCTCCAATAACCTATTAAATCATCAAAATTTTCATTAGGATTCAACTATCAAATATTATTATCGCTTTACAATTTCATCTTACTACTTTAATAAAAGAGTAACTTGAGATGTCACGTGTCAACACCATAAGTATCATCACCAAAATTTCTCGTCTCTCTATCATATTAAATAATTACCTTAATTACTAATAATATTATATAACATTATTTTACATTTAATAAATTAAAAAGAGATCTATTTATTAATGTTATTTCTAAATAAACAAATCTTTTATAAAATAATAACTTTTTCTAAAGCGTATAACTTTTTTAAAAATACAAATAAAAATTGGAGAAAAAGTTAATACGGTTTGTTTTGAAAAAATGGTTAAATTTTTTTGGAAAAATAGTTTAAAAACTGATATCGTTATCTTATTATTTATAGTTATTACTCATATGTAATTTTAATCATATATTACTTTAGATTATCATTTTATACTTCATAAATTTTTATTATATTTATTATTTTATTTTTTCAACCGATATAATACACGAGTTTACTAAAATTAATATTAAATAAATAATAATCAACAACTATTCAAAGACATTATGAACATTGATAGCCCAATCTAACTCGATTCAATACTATATCTCTATATTTGATTATAGGGTTAAAATAATTCAAAATTGATCTAATTATTGCATATAACTTTTCAGTGTATATTATTCAATTTGTAATTTCTTCATACTAATATCTTCACACCTATTCAATATATAGCTCATAATTTAACATGTCAAAAGTATTTCTTTTAAGTATAAACTATAAAAGAAGACAATTTTTTTACTGTATATTTCTATGACAATAAATAAAAATTAAGATCAATATCTATCAAATGTCGGTTTATATTTAAAAGAGCTTATTTTTACGTATAATCAGCTCTATGTCATTTTCTTACAAGTTAAGAGTAAAGATGAATTGAAGCTCTTAGCTTTATATAATGAGTTTAAACCTATTAATGTTACTACAAATACAGTTTATAAGGATATTTTTGCTCATTTGTGACCTTATAATAAAAAAATGTTATGTCTTATTTAACATATAACACATTTGATTTGATTTGATTTTTATTTATTTAAAAATTAACTCTTCACACTTCCGTGTAATACACGGGTAACTAAAACTAGTTGAGTTATATAATACTAAAACCCATTATAATATTTTTTTAAGCAGAGCCCTTATTTTTAAAAGGTTCAAAGCTTAATAACTTACGAAGCCGACCCTGGATAATCACATACTACGTTTATTGAAAACTTATAATACTGAATAGAGGACCTTCAGGGCTCAATCAAAACATTATGATATCAAACACCATAACATTAAATTTGATATTTAAAAGAAACAGACATAAATCATACATACATACATTTTTGTCACAAACCAATAAAAATCAATACCTAATATCCCACTTTCTTAAGAATGATGAAAACTTAGCTTCCTCACCATCCAATCAATAATATCCTGTGCAATTTCTTCACGCTCGGGTTCAAAGAGAAGATCATGCAAGAACCCGTCATACAGCTTTAAGTGCTTGTACTTTGAAGCTGCCTCATTGTACAAATCTTGAGAACCAAGTGGGTCTGTTACCTTATCAGCACTTCCATGAAGGACAAAAAAGGGTACTGTCACAGACTTAAAGTTACGGGTCAAGTGAGATGAGATCCTAAGAATTTCATGGCCCGTTCGGATTCTCATTGGCCCGGTGTACACTAACGGGTCGGTGTATTTTGCAACAAGGGCTGCAGGGTCTCTAGAAACTGGAATACCTCTTTTGTTGGCACCTTTGAATTGGTATTTTGGTGCAACAAGTGAAAATAATGGAGCTACAGCCTGTGAAAACAATCAAATTTCAGATTCTAGAAAGATACTTCGGAGCCGGGGGCCTCAATGAAAGCGGCCTCTCTTTTCCTTAAAAAGAGGAAACGCTTGCCCCCACAATACCTCTCCCAGACCCTACAAATAGTTCACTATTTGTTTGTTATTCTAGAAAGATACCATACATCAATCTTTATTCTAGCAACCAAGTGCTAATATTCTCTGAAATAGAAGATAATATGCACCAATTTCTGAATCTAGCAACCAACTACATGTCTACACAAATTATCTAACATAGCAAAAAATTTCCTATTTTTAAAAAAATAGCAGGCATATACTTTTTTTAACAGCGAACTCACACACCTAAATCCATACCACAACAGGGCTTATCTCTCACCACTTGGGAGGGACACCAAAACATTTTGTTACCATTAGCCTAAAGGCCCTTATGATACTTTTATACTTGATAATCAGTTGAGCAGATCAGTTGTCTTTTTCAGTGTATATATCTAAATTTTAGTAATTTTTACTTGTATTTATGTATACAAATTTAAAAAAGAAAAATCAGTAGAGAAAGACAAAAGAAATTGATCTCAAATATAGTTACTACGGCCATATTAAAGTATGTTGCTATTTTAGAGATTTTTCATAGTTGGCTGCTAGCATTAGGAATTGTAGCATTATATCTTGATATCTTATGAAATAACCCCATTATTTTACTGTTATTGTTCAATTAATCCTCTTAATTTTTCAGTCAAGATCAAGTATCTCTTGATCTCATTGTTTATATTATCCATCACCTATCAATACGGCAGTTGATATCACTTGTGAGAAAAGTGTAACATGAGCTGAAAGTAAGGTGCTTACCCCAACTATAGGATGTGAAGGAGTAACACACAGTGCAGGGGAAGTGAGTATAATTCCCTCCAGCAGTTCTTCAATGTAAGGATAGCTAGCAGCCTAATTGGTCAAACAATAATAGAAGTGGACCTTAATGACCAAAAATCAGTTCCACATAGACTAGTGCCAAAAATTTCAAGTAAAATTACCTTTAAAACCACAGCTCCACCTGTTGAGTGCCCATAAAGAAAGCATGGTTTTCCTGGGTGATCCGACTTAATCTTCTCCAGAAAAGACCCCTAACAGATAAGAAGATAAAATGAAATAATCAAAGCACGCGTATGCGTATGCGTATGCGTATGCGTATGCGTATGTGTATGTGTATACATATCATAACATACTCATGTATGAAGGTACCAGACATAGTAAGAAGTAGACTCACAGTATCTGCCACGACATGATCTAGTGAAGGTACGTATCCATGCAATCCATCACTCCCTCCATGACCTATAATAAGGGCAAATTAATATATATTTTTGAAATAGATGTAATCAGGTTTTATGGCAAGTAACAGAAAGATAATTGATATTGTCACAATTCACTAGTAATACGTACCTATCCAATCCATTGCATATACCCCAAAGTTACATGAATTGAGTTGCCTTGCAAAATCAGCATATCTCCCACTGTAAACATGCATCACAAGAACAATTGAACATACCACAATAGTTCAGTGCTGGCATATTTGATGAATTTAAAAATGAGAAAGACAGGGTGGGGGGCACTTACCTATGCTCGTTCAGTCCGTGTATGATGATCAAGATACCCCTGGAAAAAGGAATTTAGTTTGATCAGGGATTAGACACTATTGAAATGGTGAGAACTGTGAACTATCAACAGATTTTGAATATTTCACTCAAATGTTGGTTTTCTTACAATTCTATTTGGATTCTTCAAATTCTATTGTTCTAGATTTTACTGATTCTTAAGTTCCAGAAGTTGGGTACTATGAGAGCATATGACCTTAAGGCAGAGTTCAAGATAATCTAGGAAACAAGAAAGTAGGTTCAAAATGCTCATTCAAAGAAGTAAACAAATCTCACAATGCAACAAGTTGTTATCACATAGTTGAGTGGTAAATGAAAGAAAAGTCAAATAATTATGTGGCGATAGAAAACACACAAGTAAAGCAAGCCAATACTGAAGACCAGCAACAAGGATTAAGTAAATTTACAGCTAACGGGATACCTAAGACTCTTTAGCTAAAATGAATCCCTTTTTCAAACTTCAAAATTAATCGATCATCTAAGCTCGGTTCAACAAATTTGTACTTACACTGTGCTTAGAAAAATGTACAGCAATTTCACATAAATTGGAATGGAGACCTTCACCTCAAACCTAAAGAAGACATTGACAACTAGCCAAGTAACGACTAATAAGCAAAACTTATAGGCCATCCCTTGAACCATATATGTGGAAATAAACTCCCAAATTTCCAAATTACAACCCAGAATCCAATGACTATTGACTAAATTAAGTTAATTGATTATCATCTACAAAGCTTCATATCATCATCTTGAATCTCGATAATCTTTGCATGCTGAATTTAACCATTTCTAGTTTGTCCAACCAACAGACACCGAAATTCCTATCATCAATTGTCAATATTGCCAAACCTAACCGATCACACACACACACACACACACACATTATTTCGACCATTATAATTAGACAATCATACATCAAAAGTCTAGAAGAGTAGCACATAATTGACCTGATCTCATCGGACGCCGGAATCCACGATCGGCAAAACAAGGCGTTGCGTCCGGTACCGTAGAACAGAAATGTGGAGGCGTGGCAATTGCTAGTCCAATCATCATCATCATCATCATCATCATGAAGGGGTGAGTTAAGCATCTGAATTTCCTCCGCGAGAGCTCTCCGCATGAGGGTATCCTCTTCAAATTGTCTTCTTCTGAAGGAGAAGTTGTGTGAAGGGCGGTGGTGTTGAGAATTGGTGCGGAGGTGGAGAAGGAACCAGAGGAAGATTGAGTGGATGAAGAGGAGTGCACGGCGGAGGGAGGCGGAGGAGAAGAGTGATCGGACGACGGGGATGATGCGGCCGCTGGCGCCGGAGGTGAGTTCTTCCACCTGTGGAGTTATTGATCTTTCCATGGTTGCGGACAGATGTTGAGTTTCCAACAAGGAAGAAGATGCTTCAGACTTCAGATTTCAATTCAATCGAAAGGTATCGCCTATGACCTATCGGGGTTAAATTATGGAAATACGCTCATTCTAATTCCAATCTGCCTATCACGTTTCTCTTCGGGATTTCAGCTGCTAACATGTACATTATTTTTTAATTATTTCAAACTTAAGGTTTAATTAATGTAATGATAATAACGCTGCAAATAAACCCAACTTTAAGCAATCAGTTTGTGAATTATTCTGCAAGAAAGTCCATTTATATTTGTTCGTTTAATAAATGACCGAAGACAAACAAGAAAATTTCATTCATTTGGTTAAACAAACGAACATGAACACACACCGTATTGGTTCATTAATATTTGTGAACGTTCGACAATATGTTCGTTGTTTGTTTATATTCGTTAATGTATGTGTTCGTTAATGTATGTGTTCGTTAATGTATTCATTTGTGTTCTTAATTTATAAGGTGTTACTTTTTAGTCGAATACTAGAAGATCGACAAATAAATAAAAACTAACAACAGACCCTTGGCGGATGTGAAAGAGAGGGGTGGAGATAACACAACGAGAAGAGATGCAAAAATCCGTTCTCGCAAGCAAAATCAGACGAAAAATATGAAAAGGGACTGTAGATGAAAAATGCATGTGAACAATTTTTAAAAGCATCACCAATTGCTCTGTTTGTTTGATACCAAATTTCAGTGGTAACATTTGGTGGACATGTTTCACAGTCAAATTACAAAAGATTAAATTCTGTTATTAGATACCGTATATACTCTTTCTACATATCAACACGGATGTTAAATTTCTTATAACTATTAAATGTTAACAACTTTTATTCGGATAACACTAATCCTTTTTTTCCTTGACGTGGACGGAATACTGGAATATATAAAGGATGATCCTATATGCTTTAATTTTACTAAACTTTTGATTTCGCTCCTTAATCTCTTTTACTTTGTTTAGATTAATCCTTTTAATAATGAACATATCAAGATTAGATCCATTAGTTTTCACCTCGTGTATACGCGATTCCTTGTAATTCTGTATCACATCAAGGTAAGAATTAACAGTTGATTGTCATACATGGCTAAAATATTTGTTCATCCTTCTATTGAAACAGTTGATTTTTGGCAAAATTTTAACATTCCATGCTTGGTTAGGTGTAAAAAAATGACATCATTTCATTTAGTAAAAAAAAGAGTATTATAACAATATGAATCATTTTCAATCATATTTTCTAGAGATTTTGTGTAAATTCGCATATATAATATAATATTTATTTAATAAATTATGATCACTTTGGCAAAGAAAACGGACTAAAGTTTTCTAATTTAAGTATTTTATATTTACTATATCGTAAGGCATAGACAAGATTACATTATATATTTATATATATGAGTTTTTAGTAACAAGCATCATAAAGAAAACCATTCATGCATGCATCCAAGTATACCACGAGTTATAGTTTTATTTTACTTCAATTCCATCTCATGGCTAGTGAAAACAAAGATTCAAAATGGGAAGGAAAATCTACCATAGAAGTCAAAAACATCATGGCAAAACAAGTATGGCCTTTCTTTGAAGACTTTTGCACCTTTCATAAATGGGTTCCAGGCCTCGATAGCGAAAAATGCCGTTATGTTGAAGGAGCCTATGGCAAACCTGATCTCATCAGGCTCAATGTCTTCACTGAACAATCATCGTCAACTTTGTCTAGTGACACCGATAAGCAGGCGCCTACCAAGTGGTGTAACGAGAAGCTGTTGTCGATGGATCCCATCCAACAGACTTTGAGTTATGGGATCACAAAGAACAACCTGGGATTTACGTCTTACGTTGGTAACATCAAAGTGATGGAAGTTGAGGGTGGTTGCAAGATCGAGTGGTGGTTCGTTGCTGATCCGGTGGAAGGAATGAGATTGGAGGATTTGAGAGGCTTTTTGGAATCAAATCTGAAAGCTTTAGCTGAAGGAATGAGAAAGGAGCTTCAAGCCCATGCACACTAAATCAACTTTATGTTCATCATATATGAATATAAAATTGATTTCAAGTGATGGTGAATAATCCTATATATTTCTAAACTTTATGTTGATAATCATTTTAATTGATATTTTGTTAAAGAAACATACGATATGACTTTTGTATCAGTATGTTTTTTTCTTCAAATATTCATTTAAATGATATCATTGAGTTTAGCAAGATATAATGTTTGCATTTATGTTATTATGCCAACTGTGTTAAGTTTGTTTTCATAGTGGTTATTGAGGACACATCCTGTATATATGTATTTGCATTGATTTAAGTCAGTTGTTTTTATAAAATAATTATATATTTTGTTAATTGATGTATTATCTTGCAGGAGCATGATGCTAGAAATCAAAGATGAAATCTCAATTATGATACAAAATGAATTTAAATATATTATTTATAAAAATTAGAAGAAAACCCCCCAAACCGAGATGAAATCTTAATAATCCACCCATTGTACTTTAGTATAAAGTTATAAACCATTTTAAAAAATTATGTTTATGAAACTTATTAGACTTTAGACATATCGATGAAGCTAGATTCAATCTTAAAAAGAATCAACAAAGGTGAACATTTATTTTCTTTTATATTTCTATACCTGTCTTACGTGACTTTTATTTTAAATCCCGAGAGCACTAAATCTTGGCCATGATGAACGAGACGATATTTGATAAGTAGGTACGGGATTGATCTCATGGGGTGGCTTGGAGGAGATCAAGATTACAATTATCTAATTAAGTTTTTTTAAAATGTTTTGAGTTTTAAATATTTGTTCTTATCTTAAAGTATCTTTAGTTTGAGTTTATTTAGTATTGTAGTTGGAATACAATTGATCGAGTCGGTATACAGGTGTCTATATAAACCCATATTATAGTTTCTTTTCTGCATTAAGTTTTGTGAGTCAAGTGTTATTAATAAAAGTGATCCTTTGTTTTAATACTTGTGTGCCCTGTTTTTGGTGTGAGTTCATCATAAAACAGAGAAGAGAATAAACTTGTTAGTCAAGTTTGAGTGTTTGAGTTTTGGTTCACTTGTTAAAATCTAGCCTTTTGGGTTTAACAGGCCATTGAATTATTCTTATCAATAACTCAAAATCCTTCCTATTTCTCTTCATGTTATGCATAGTTTAATTATGTTCAAACAGAAATCCGTTAAATATCGTATAGTTATATTCACTAATATTTTGATAGTTATTTACAATGAATATACTATAGTATATATTATTCATCACGAGTAATATAAAATTCATTATCATCTCTATATACTTAATGAACAACTAAATATACAAGCTTTTCAATTACATTTCAATTGTTGTATGCTACCTAATGAGGCTAACGTACGTTTATTTTAATGCAAGGGTGCGAGTTTATTTAAGTGGAGGGAATATAATGGCCATGCAGTAGGTACTAAAAGATTTAAGCATGGCACATTATTATTATTATTATTATTATTATTATTATTATTATTATTATTATTATTATTATTATTATTATTATTATTATTATTATTATTATTATTATTATTATTATTATTATTATTATTA
>BJCM01016173.1:0-19168 GCA_018326385.1 Flaveria bidentis
GAGCTCAAAACCAGGTAGAGTCTTTAGATCGTGTGGGAATCTAAAGTACTTTATACCCTTCTCTCTCTTTACTGCATATACATTAAGATCCTTAAAATGGGCCCACACCATAATCTTGCCTGACACCTTGTGATGCTTCTTCACTTTGTAGAGCTTGGTGTAGACATTCGCTTTTGGAGCAGCGCATTGGGCTCAGATCTCCGAAAAACATGCAGACCATTCAGTATTTCTGATGCTGACATCAGCGTCTGAGGCTTGGGCTTGATCCTTAATCTTCTTCGACTCATGCTACATCTGATCCAGTATCTCAAACGTATCACTGAAAAGAGTATCACCCATATTGGGGACCATATTTCCCTCTTTGTCAGCATACTCTGGATATTGCTCCACAGTGACATCCTCGATCTCGATCTCATCTATGTCATTCAGCTCATCGTCACTAGTGACTTCAAAGGTTAGGGCGTCCTTGACAATCTCATCAGGATTGAGTTTGAACATTTTGGCCAATTGCTCATCAGTGAGATCATGAATTATTTCTCCCTCTTCAGGGGTGTAACTCACTAATCTCCTGACTATCCCTTGCAGATCAAGAATCATTGTTAGTTGAGTCTTAACCTGCTGAAGGAGAGCAACATCGTATTCATCTCTTTGAATATTTGGATCTGCTTGATTTTAAACATATAACACATCCACCATTAGTCAATAATAAAAATAGAAACACGTTAACAAAATATAAACATTATGTACATTAGTTTGATACAATATTCAATTACACATGATTTTTAAATAACATAAACAACTAAGCATTACTCTTGTCTTGTATCATGTGTTCCTCTGCTGACGGGGCTGATGTAGAGGCACCTTTCTCTTGAGCTTTCTTGGTCCTCCTTTCACTTGCTAATGTGGCACCCGCAATAGATGTATCTCCTTCTCCTTCATCATCCTCATCACCTTCATCAACATCATCATCTGCATCTGTATCATCACCTTGATCATCACCATCATCATCATCATCATCACTGTCATCATCATCACTATCATCTCCATCTCCTTCTCTGATCTTTAAGGTCTCATCTTTTGATCCTTTGAGCCTCAACATGATGGTCTTGTTAGTAGCCTCCAACTCCTCTATCCTTTTTGCTGAGTAGACATGTTGCTCCTGGAGTTGGGACATCTCTAGGCATGGGCCATTCGCATGAGAACTTCATATTACTAAGTTTGAATATATTTATTAATCATTACATTACTAATATTAGTTCAAACTACCACAAACCTATATAGTCAATACAATAAGCGTTAAACTACTAATTAATGAAATAATAAACATTATAGGCACAACCAAACATTGTATTTCATTAAGTACCCAATCTATTACATATCTGTAAGACAATAAAGACTTATTACATTAAGCTCATAAACTAGGTAGACATGTATCTACATCTATCTCCCTTTTTCTTTCGAGAAGTAGTGCTAAGAAGTTTGGACAAATCACTCGTGGACAGGAGATCTAGTCTATCATTTTGAATGACATGTACCCTTTGATTTGGCGCTTTAAAGAGAGTTAGTTAATGGAAGTTGTAGTCGTACTCCTATTAAACTATGGATTATAGTTTAGGGACTTCAACGATTTGTAAAATCGCTTAGCCTTTGGTGGTTTAACCTTCTTTTTCCTCCTCTCTCAACTTCAACCCTTTTTCAATCTTGCCTCCTGCAGTCATTTTAGCTGATTGTAAGAAGGCTACTCAGCATTTGTAATAAGGCTACTCAGATGATTCCTAATGTTAGCTGCTATCTCAGAGTTGGAGGGAATGGTAGATTTTAACACCCGATTATTTTTAAAGACACGAAAGAAAGAATAGAAGTGAAGAAAAGAAAGGAAATGCAATTTAACCCAAGCTAAGGGGTTAAAAGTGACGAAAGGACAAAAACTTTTAAAAGTTGGTGAATAAAGCAACATGGCCACCCATGTTGTCTGCTTACACCTTTTCAACCAGTTCCTAGAGAGTGAAAGTGAAGAAAGAAGAGTTCGGGTTTTGAAGCTCAAGAAGAAGAAGATCTAATTCATGGTAAGAATTCATGGTTTTTCGATGTTCTTAACCGGCCTTTGTTGGGTTTTGTCACATGTAAAACAAAGCTAGTTTAACCATTTAAACTATAATAACACAGTGGAAAAAAGGTTTTAGCATGTTGTTTGTAATCTGAAAATTTCACCATTTTAAACCACAAACAAAACCCAAGAATAAGGATCAATAAAATATGTGAAATACTATGCTATCAAAACAAAACAACAACCATAGGGTGTACAAAGAAACAACCTTTCTTGCACAAGATGTTGAAGATCGAAGAGATGAAGAAGATGGTGTTCTTGAATGTCCAGCCCCCAAGAGAGAAAGCCTCAAGATGTGATACCCACAAGCTCTTCAAACACTTAGCTAGTTAGGGAGCTATACACCAAAACTCTATACCAAAGCACCTTAAAATTTTCGAGATTTCAGCCTTGTCGGAGGCTATAATCCGAAAATTTTCATCCTTCTTGAGAGTATTCTTGCTTAAATGTGTGTGAGAGAATGGTGTAATTGATGGAAGAGTGTTCTAGTGTCAAATGACTTGCAAGGACCAAGACAAAAGGGGAGTCCCAATGCCCCATATGGGCGGCCGAATTTTTCGGTTCACAAGGGTTCCCTCCTTTTGATATTTTTAACAAAAAATACACTCCTTTAAATCCAAAGTTCATAAAATTAAAACCAATTTTAATTTTATAACATCAACACACTTTTATTTGTAATTATTTAACCAATTTAAATAACAAACAAATATCTCATGAACAAATTATCCATATAATATTGTTCTTTTACAAAAGCAAAGTTTTAGAAAACCAATTTTCTAAATTGGTGTCAATATTTATTTGTATGATCTAATCAAGAAATAAACATATATTGGTGTTTGTTTAGCTTGTTATTGGGTATGACCCGACTTGGATCATAACGTACTAACCATATCAATCTTGTATGTGTCTTAGGCATACAAGATCCAACAACCTTTATCTCGGTTGTATGCTTATATGTGTTGTGTGTTCGTTTGTGTGTGTGTTTTTGGTGGGTTTTAGGTGTTGAACTTATGGCAAACGGGTTTTCAAAGGAGGTCATACCCAAAGGCTGCTAAGGTGAGTTCTAGAACATTTTTATAAAGAAGACATAACCAAACGCATTTACTTGTTTTAAACTGATTTGGGGCTGGAAATGCATGTATGAACATTTTTATAAAAATAGGTTTTCACCCGTATGTAAATATGTTTGTGTTTTGTGGGTGGGGTTTGATTTGGGTGTTATCATGGCTAGGATTATGCTATGAATGTGTTTCTATGGCTTAAAATGTAAGATTTAAGCTTAGAACATGTTAGATGATGATTAAGGACTAAAATAAGTTGTTTAAATGTGAATAGACTGGTCATGCGCCTAAATAGTGGCCCATGCACCCAAATAGTGTCCATTCGCCTCGAATTAGGCTGAAATTGACTAAGTGTCCAGATGTCCGGAATTCCTATACACCTAGGTACTCATGCGCCTGCATAGTGCCCATGCACCTAGAAATTGCCCAGATTGACTAAGTGTTGCCCATGCACCCCAATAGTTCCCATGCGCCCAGAAGTTACCCATGCGCTTAAATGTTCCCCATTCGCCTGAAAGACCATGCGCCTGCATAGTGCCTATGCGCCTAAGTGTAGGCTTTGACTTGGGATGATCCCGGGGGTGAAGTAAGTTGACTTTTGATGATGTATGAGATATGATATGGCATGTATGATGATTGTTATGTAATATATGATGGTGCCTTGTATGGTGATGTCTTGTATGTTTACGTTTATGTTCCTTATTTTGTATGTTTATTTTCCGTGACTTTACGTTTAATGTTTATGAATGAAATGAGAAGTATTATGTAATGTTAAGTGGAAGATAATGAAAAGAGGAACGTAATGAAATAATACATGTATTAATGAATGAAAGTAAGAATGTCTTGCAAGCACTGAAAGGAGGTTCACACCTAATGAAGGGTGTTAGCTCAACTGTGTGCGGGTTAGCTACACCGGAAGGATGCACACTAGGGTCTAATCCTTGTGATTGACCATACGTATGGGATCCTTGCCGCTTGCCCCAGGTACTGGAGTCAGCTTCGTGCACAATGTTTGAGGTCTTTGATATTCTGCAGGCGCAACAACCAGCTTTGTGCACAATGTTCAGGGTATAGCATATGGCATCGGTCTGGAATGAAAGAGAAAAGATAGTGATGAGTGTACTTGACCTAGGTAATGGAGACAACTTCCTGTATAATGTTCGAGGTCTTCGGTAGACCTCAGGCCCAGGAACAAGCTTCATGCACAATGTTCGGGGTACTACACATGTCATCGGAAGTAATGAACGTACGAAAGATAAGAAAGAAAGATTATGAATGAAAGTGAATGATATTGATGAATGATGAAAGAATGAAAGTTAACGAACGAATGATGAAGATAATAATGATATTAATTATGTGTACGTATGATGCTTGGTCACTTAAGAATGTAAAGAATATTTTATTTTAAATATATGTAACAAACGAATTATTTTGCAAAAGCAATTACAATGGAATGAAATGGTTGTTTATATGTTTCCGCGGCAAAGTTTTATTAAAGTTAATGATATTATATGTTTTATGTGCTATGATTGACCAGTTGTGACCGTCCCAGGAAGGGGGCCTTACAAGTTGGTATTAGAGTTAAAGTTTAAGTGAAACGTGTAAATTTTCAAAAGAAACCTAAACATAAACTGAAAATGGGACGAAAGGGAAGGGATGCCAGTCCGAGTAGCTGCATGCCATCACGTATTTTCTTTAATGATTAACTGGTATTATGTGTGCATGTTATGTGATTTGTGTGCTTTTAGTAGATTTAGATACTAATGTATTCAGGATAGGAAATGCTTGGGGTATGAAGAATAAAGTAAGTGGCTAATCATAACTTACCACCATAATTAGGGACTTACTATACTAGACATAAACTGAGCTATTCTCTTGAATGACCGTGTTAGTGTTTGAATTTTATCGTGTGTTTAGAGGATGGGCGGTGGTAGATCATCGAAGGCTTCACGTGGTGGAGGTCGTGGTGGACGTGGTGCTGGACCACGGGCCATAAGAAGATGGCCTAGAGCTAAAGAGGTGGTTCAAGAAGAGCCCGAGACCCCCTATCCCAAGACTGGGGATGAGAGTGCTAACTTAAGAGCCTTAGTGAAGGAGGTTGTTATTGAGGAGGTGCATCAGGTCATGCAGATGATCCTAACGTTTGTGGTGACAGATGTGATAAAGGCTGTGCAGGAAGGAGAAAAAAGGGAGAGGAACAAGTCCTCAGAAGGACGGTAGCAACCAGAAACTGAGACGGTTCTCTCCGATGATGAGGAGGAGGAAGAAGAGCCTGTGACAGAGATGGCACGAGGCTGCAACTAAGGGGCATTTCAATGATGCAAGCCCCTAACCTTCGATGGAAATGGCACTGCTGCTTCTGATCACTAATGGGTGACAGAGATTGTGGTTGTACTCGATATCACTGAGTGCCAAGAGGACTAGAAGGTGAAGTTTGCTACCCACTCGTTTGTGGACTCGACTTTGTGCTAGCGGGACTATATTGTCCAAGCTGAGGGTAGTCAGGAAATTGGAATGATGAAGTAGGTAGAGCTGAAGAAATTGGTGATTGAGGAGTTCTGTCCTCATATGGAGATGGATAAGGTGTACAAGAAGTTCCTCCAGCTGTAGGCGGGAACAATAACACATCAATAATACACCACGAAGTTCAATGAGATGGCACGACCGGTGCCGGACCAAATGACACTTCTATCACGAAAGATAAAGTGGAACATCCAAGGACTGTCGGCGAACATCCGTAGGCACATGATCGTTTTCCGGCCAAGCATATTTTGGTCAACAGTTGACTTGGGGGGGGGGGGGGGGGGGGGTTTATGACGAATGGAGCGTGGTGGTGTCTGAAGTAAGCAAGAAAGGTGGTGGTGATAGAAATTGGAATGGAAAGCGGTTTGGATATGGCTGGGCCGCTCTAAACGAAAAGGTGCACCGGTGGTTGACAGATGTGTGGTCATATCCGGTGAGGGGATAAAGAAGTGTGGCAAATGTCGAAGGGAGCACACTGGAGACTGTAGGTGGGGACTGAACGTGTGATTCAAGTGTCGGAAGCCTGACCATATGGCGAGGGAATGCAAGGTAGGAAGGGGTTTTAACTGTGGCGGGAGGACCACATGAGCAAGGATTGTAAGAAGCCAAGGACTGAAAGTTCCAGTGCAGGGAAGAAGACGACCGGGACCAAAGGGAAGAGGGTGAGCACTAAAGCATTCATGATGGCGCAGGGGGAGGCTAGGACGGACCCCGATGTTGTGTTAGTTATGTTTCTAGTAAACCAAACTCTAGCTTCTGTGTTATTTGATTCTAGTGCTAGTAAAAACTTTATTTCTACTGCTTTCTGTGCTAAATTGTGTGTTTGTAGTAGGAGTATAGATAAGCCCTTTCATGTAGATACTTCCATAGGTAAGTCTACCAGGATTTCTAAGATGATAGAAGGTTGTGACGTAGAATTAGAAGGTCACAAGTTTCCTATTAGACCATTCGTAATGACCTTAGGCAGGTTCGATGTAGTCCTAGGAATGCATTGTTTGGTGGACTACGAGGCCAACATTATGTGTTGCAAGAAGATGATTCAGTTGGTAGCACCTGACGGAAGCTCATTGACAGTTTATGGTGATCGAGTCATGAAGATTTCAAAAGTGATTTCGATGGCGGTGGCGGGAAGGTGCATGAGGCGTGGATGTAGTACCTACTTGGCCTACGTAAATGATATGGATACGCCAACACCACAACTGTCCGATGTATTGGTTGTGTGTGACATTTCAGACGTGTTTTCTATAGATATACTAGGAGTGCCACCAGACCGGGAAATCAAGTTCCAGGTTGAATTGATACCGGGTGCCCAACCAGTTACTAAGGCGCCGTATCGGTTGGCTCCGACTGAGATGAAGGAGTTAATGGAGAAATTGCAAAAGCTGCTTGATAAGGGTTTCATTAGACCGAGTATCTCTCCTTGGGATTCTGCGGTCCTATTTTTGAAGAAGAAAGGTGGTAGTATGAGGATGTTTATAGACTACCGTCAGCTGAATAAGTTGACAGTGAAGAATCAGTACCCCTTATCAAGAATTGATGATCTGTTTGATTAGCTCCAAGGTGCTAGTCGGTTCTTGAGGATAGACCTTTGATCTGGTTATCATTAGTTGAAGGTGAAGGATATTCCTAAAATAGCTTTTCTCGAGCGTTATGGGAACTATGAGTTCCTCGTTATGTCTTTTGGTTAAACCAATGTGCCAGCTGCTTTTATGGACTTAATGAATCGAGTGTGTCGGCCGATGTTGGATAAATCAATGATTGCATTTATTGATATATTCTTAATTATTCAAATAGTAAGGAGGAGCATGTCGGCTACATTCGAGAGGTATTGGAGATGTTGAGAAAAAAAAAGTTGTATGCTAAGTTCTCCAAGTTCGCATTCTGGTTGCACAATTTTCAATTTTTGGGTCACGTAACGAATCCCAAGGGAATTATGGTGGACATAGCAAAGGTGGTGGCGGTGATGCAACTGAAGTCTCTAAAGACACCATCCAAGATTCGTAGTTTCTTGGGTTTGGCGGGCTATTACAGAAGATTCATCCAAGACTTCTCTAACATAACTTATCCATTGACTAAGTTGACGTGCAAGGATGTGATGTTTGTATGGGGTCAACATCAAGAGAAGGCTTTTGAGGAGTTAAAGGTGAGGTTAACTCAAGCTCTTGTCTTGTCATTACCCAAAGGAAGTGAAAATTTGGTTGTTTACTCAGATGCTTCCTACATGGGATTGGGATGTGTGTTGATGCAAAGGGGAAAGGTTATAGCCTATGCATCCCGACTGCTGAAGTTTCATGAGGTCAGTTATCCTACTCATGATTTGGAGCTAGTAGACGTGGTCTTTGTTCTGAAGATTTTGAGTCACTACCTATGCCAGATGAAGTGCACCATATTTACTCATCACAAGAGTTTGAAGTACTTCTTCGAGCAGAAGGACTTGAACATGAGGCAGAAGAGATGGTTGGAGCTCATAAAGGATTATTATTTCGAGATTCAATATCATCCAGGCAAAGCCAACGTGGTGGCGGATGCCCTTATCCGAAAGGAGAGACCCGAGTCGATTCGGGTGGAGGCATATCAGTTGGTTATGACCACTAATGTGTTGAAGCATGTCAAGGAGTTTCAAGATGAGGCATTAAAGGAAGATCATCTTAACTCTTAAAGAATGAGAGGTCTGGTTGTGGAGTTGGGTGAAAACACACTCGGTGTTAGAACCTAATTCAGACAAATGTGGGTTCCTTGTTTTGGGGATCTACGTGGAAAGATTATGGATGAGGCTCATAAGACATGAAGAAGGATTATTGGTGGCCGAGTATGAAACGCGATGTAGCAGAGTATGTGAGTAAGTGCCTTACTTGTTTACAAGTGAAGGCCGAGAATCAGAAGCCATATGGGAAGATCCAACCGTTAGATATACTAGAGTGGACATGGGAGCATATCACCATGGACTTTATTACAATGCGACCACGCACCGCGCAAGGGTATGATGCTATATGGGTGATAGTTGATCGTCTAACGAAGAGTGCTCACTTCCTACCGATCCGCGAGACATATTCATCCAAGATTTTGGCAGATCTGTCATCAAGGAGATTATAAATCATCATGGTGTGTCACTGTCTATTGTGTCTGATCGTGACACCCGCTTCACATCTATGTTTTGGAAGAAGTTACATGATGTAATGGCGAAGAGGTTACATATTTGCACGGCTTATCATCCTCATACGGATGGTCAGTCGGAGGGGACAATTCAGATGCTGGAAGATATGCTTTGGGCATGCGTCATTGATTTTGGAGGAAGTTGGTATGACCACTTACCGGTAGCTGAGTTGTCATATAACAATAGTTATCATGCCAACATTGGTATGCCCGCTTATGAGATGCTATACGGTAGGAGATGTAGAACGCCCGTGTGTTAGGGTGATATTGGTCAGAAAGAGTTGAGAAGTATTGAGGTGATCAAGGCGACGACTTAGAAGCTTATAAAGATCAAGGCCTTCATGATGGCAGCCAAGGATAGGCAGAAGTCGTTTGCCGATAAGAGGTGAAGACCAAATGAATTCTAGGTGGGTGATAGAGTCATGTTGAAAGTCTCACCTTGGAAATGTATCATTCGGTTGAGAAAGGGAGGCAAGTTGAGACCAAGGTACATAGGGCCTTTCAAAATTATTGCTCGAGTAGGAGAGGTGGCCTATAGATCGAAGCTACGAGATTAGTTAAGTGGAATTCACCCAACATTCCATGTATCTCATCTGAGAAAGTGTTTAGCAGATGAGGATATGGTTGTACCACTAGAAGATACTGAGGTGGATGAAAGTCTCAATTATATGGAACAACCAGTGGCGATCATTGATCGTAAGGAGAAGAGGTTAAGAAATAAAGTAGTTCTCCTTGTGTGTGTACAGTGGAAGCACGAGAAGGGATATGAGTCTACGTGGGAGACTGAAGAGGAGATGAGCCATCATTACCCACAATTATTTGAGGAATAACAGGTTTCGGGGACGAAACCTATTTTATGTTGGAAATTGTATGCCCAAGACAAATACAAGATTGATATGGTTAGTACGTTATGATCCAAGTCGGGTCATACCCAATAACAAGCTTAACAAACACTAATAAATATTTATTTGTTTATGAGATCAAACAAATAAATATTGACACCAATTTAGAAAATGGGTTTTTTCAAATGTTGCTTTTCTAATAGAACAACATTATATGGATAATTTGTTCATGAGAAATTATTTGTTTCATTATTTAAGTGAGTTAAATAATAACAAATAAAAGTGTGTTAATGTGATAAAATTAAAAGAGGTTTTAATTTTATAAACTTATGGGTTGAATGTTTAAGTTATTTATAAGTTTAAAATGGGGGGAACCCATTTTAAATGCGGAATTCGGCCGCCCCTTTGTCTGGGATTTTAGGTTTTTAGTCTAAATACAAGACTTGATAACCCTTGCACACCTCAACCAAAAACACACTTTCTCTCTCTCACATGCAATTGTCTCTCTTCCTCTTTTTCTCTTCGCAAATATTCGAGTTTTCGGCGGAATTTTGAAATTAATCTTGGCTAAAATTTCGGGTTTGCAAGAAGGATTTGAGTTTTTGGTGTTCTTCTACCTAACAAGTTAGGTGTTTTCTAAGGCTTGTGGGTATACAAGCTTGAGGACTTCTATTTTGGAGGCTATACATTCAAGAAGCATCATCTTCTTCTTCTCATCCACACTAGATCATCTTGTTCTTGAAAGGTAGTTTCAAGAACACTCGATGGTTGTTCTTTTCGTTTTGATAGCATTTCATTTCACATATTTATATGATCCTTTGTTTATGGGTTTTTTTTGGGTTAATATGGTTCTAATTTTTAGATTATAAAACACATTTTAACCACTAAATGGTTAAACTTTCTTTGATAAAAATGTGACAAAACCCAACAATGGCATCTAGTGCCGGTTATGTGGAATACTTGCATCAAAAGTTCTTGAAAAGTTTGTTTTCATGGACTTTTTCAACCCATTAGGGGCTATTTTGTTATGGATGATTGAATCCCTTATGTTTCAAGGTTTTATCTTACATGCTTTAGTGTAAACCTTGAAAGATTAAGATCAAATGGTTAATTGTATTGTTTGGACAAAACCCTAAAGTTTTGGTTCATGTTGGCCAGAACTTTAAGGTTAAAAAAAGGGGTTCATTGTTATTCTTAGATGTTGAACACATATTTTGGTGCATAACATAGCCTTGACCTTATTTGTTTTGGATTTGGTTGATTGTGATTTTGTCATGTTGGTTTTGATTCTTGAAAGGGTTGTAATATTTGTGTTTGTATTTTGGGTTGTAATTTATTTATTAATTGGTTATGTAATAAATAGATTAGGTGCATTTATTTTATTAAAAAATTGTATTTGGATATGATTTTGTAAAAGAAGATGCACAAGATGCAGACCCAAAGGAGGACACAAAAGACATGGACACTTGAAGCATTTGGATGTGGATTCAAGTAGGATTTTATGGACACATTTTAATGTGTCATTGTTAACCCTTAGGAAAGACCATATTACAACACTTCTGATGGCAAACAAGTGTAGTCATCTTAGTGGCTATGGTTATAGACTTATGTTTGTATGATTATGCTTGTTTGGTTGTTTGTTGTATGGTTGTTGTTTGATATTTGGATACGCATAACAAACTTTACAAGCTGAAAATTGATGGTTCTTTATCATTAAGTGATTAATAAAAGGCTATTAAAAGGATTAATAGTATTAATAAAAGAGGGTTTATTAAAAATGAACCATAGGGTACCTTGTATCTGAAAGCATGCAAATATAAGGTATATAGAGTTTTCTAAACTTGTATTATGAAAAATTAAAATTTATTTTATAAGTAAGTTTAACACCATCCTTTGTAGAGAATGTATGAAGAGGCTGATGCAACCCAAACATCCAAGATCTATCGTGCATGCTGCACAAGTGCATTGAAGAAGAATGCTTAGGAAGTTTTACAGACGCAACAGAAAATACTCTAAGTGTAAAATCTTCCGAAGCGAAGACCAATATCTTTCAAAGGCAAAGATGAAGTCTTCCGAAGCCTCAAAGACAAAGTCTTCTCAAGCTTCAATTCATAAAGACAAGTTTCTTCCGAAGACTTTTTAACATATGCTTTATCTGATGTACTTTTCCATAAAGCTGGACCCCTTTCTGCTACAACTCTATAAAGTCACCAACTAAGATGAGTTGGTGAAAAGATCCATGCTTTTGGTAACTTTACATTGAGGTGTTGAGTGTGTAAACTTTCTACTTCATGTACTTTATCCTTTTTGTAATAGATAAGGATGTTAGCTATGGCATGTCATAGTCACCAGTCAAAGGGCAATCTGCCTTTTGACTCTACAATTGATTTTGTTTGTGTCTAGTCAATTGTATTCAGCTGGCTTTCATTGTATGGCCGGCTGTAGGATGTAGTATAAGTATTTCTTGTTCTTGTATCTTTCCTTTATGCTTTGTAACACTTGTAATAGAAATTGAGAAAGCAATATACTGCATCCATGAAAATAAAACACTTGTGTATCTTGTTCTCTTGTTCTGTCTCTTACTAAATTACTTGTGTTCTTAGTATCATATTTTGTGGTTAATTCAGTTCACTATTTGATTAAGTTTGGTTAATCTCCTCTTTGTGTTGTTGTGTTGTAAGTGACCCCCTTCACCGGTCTTGTATTTGATATCAAAGCATTTCAGGCTCTTGATATAAGATCTCACCATCTTAAGATCTCTCACACACACAAATACTAAACTTTTCAAATGGCAACCATTTTCAAGACTGATATGTAAACTGGAACCATGAACAAGTCCCCACTGATCACTCTTGATGACTTTGATACCTGGTTCCTGAGAATGGAATATTTCATCAGGTCTCTTGACTTGAGAATGTGGGAGTCTGTTGAGAATGGACCTTTCATACCTAGCACCCCTTCTTCTACTGGTGCTAGTATGATCCCTATGGATGTGGCTAACTACTCTGATGAAGATAGCAAGAGAGTAGAGATTGATAGAAAAGCCATGACAGCCCTTCAAACTGCCCTTCCAAAATCTATGTACAGAGATTTCAAGATGTGCAAAACGGCTAAGCAGCTGTGGGATGCACTAAAACTGATGTATGAGGGTTCATCTGAAGCCAAGGAGAACAAGAAGGATCTCCTAAAGCAGCAGTTTGAAAACTTCACCTTCAAAATAGGTGAAACCATGACTCAGCAATACTTCAGGTATGTTGAGATTGTGGATACCCTTATGGATGGAGGAGTTCCACTTGAGAACAGAGACATCGTAAGGAAGTTCATGTCCTCACTTCCTAGGCAGTGGACACACTACTGTGTGGTGATCAAAAGGACTGAAAATCTCAAAAATCTTACTCTGACAGAGTTATATGGGATTCTCAATAGCTACTAGATAGAGATAAACATGCAAGGTTCATTTGGAAACTCCAACAATCAAATGGGTTTAGCCTTGCATGTGGTTGAAATGGATAGCATAGAACCCCAACATCATCTTAAATACTACCCTGACAACTCACAAAAGGGTCCTTTCATCACCTTCCCAGAGCCACCAAGGGAGAACTACACTCAAGGAAGCCCATTCCAAGAGACAAGCTCTTCTCAAGCTTTTGTGTCTTCTGATGAAAGTTGTGGCAACTCTCTTTTCACTCTTGAAGACCTGGATAGTATTCATCCAAATGATATGGAATACATGGAAATAGTCCAGCAGATGGCTCTTCTCACTCACAGACCCAAGAAGTTCTACAAGAGGACTAGAAGAAAGTTTCCAAGGAATGCAACCAGTGGAAAGTTTGGCCTGGACAAAGGCAAAGTCAAGTCTTACAACTGTAACTTGATGGGCCACTTTGCCAAAGAGTGTAAGGCACCTAAAACAAGTGGTTGCTAAACACGGTCCAGACCCAACTACACTGACAAAGCTCCCCAGAATGAGAAGCCAAAGAAGCAGGCTACTGTTGCTATTAAAGAAGGAGGCTTTGACTAGAGCTTTCAAGTGGAAGATGCTTCTCCAAACCAAGCACTAATGGCAGATCATGATGAAGCCAAGGTATTTGAACATCTCTGTACTCCTGAATGCATTGCTAAAGTTAATAGATACAGGTCCTATAACTTGGAGATGAGATCTGATATTGACTCCTTAAACATTTTATAATCTTATTTTAGATAGTATGAAAATGATTATAAAATGAAGATAGAGGACTTAGAGAAAACCATTTTAGTTCTAATACATGAGCACACAGATTTTAGGACTCAAATCAAAGATCACATAACTAAGATGACTGAGTGCCAGGCTGAGCTTGTGATGAGCAAAGCCAGGGCAGAAACGAGTGTTCTTGAAGAAGAGACCTTCAAAAACATGATATCCTCATCCCTGCACAACAAGGTGTGTTATTAAAATAGGCAGGGACTGGGATCCAATGAGATAGCTCCTCCACACATAATCTTGTTTGTAAGATCTCCTAGGTGTGGAACTTGTGAAGATGAGCTTCTTCTCATAGATCCTATGAGTGAAGAGAATGAAGAAGAGATGGTGAAGAATTCCGCCGAGAATAGTGAAGAGGAGGATTCTAAGAAGGGCCACTATCCTTCTGTGGATAAGAAGAAGACTGTGATGACCAAGTCAATGAGAAAGAACTTGATTGAAAAGAGCAAAAGAAAAGCAAGGAAGGCTCAGGAGATCAAGGCTACTTTTGACTCTAAGCAGAAAAAAGTTTTAATATCTGCAGGGTTTGAAGTAGTAAAGAATGAAGACATCAACCAAAACTCTTCTGCTAAGAGTTCTGGTTCTTGTTCAAATCATCTCAATAACAAGAAGAAGACTAATCTGTTGTGTACCACTGCTGCACAGCCTGGACCATCAAACTCCAATAACAGTTCCCAACCCAAAAAGGACTGTCTCAGCCTCTACAAAGATGAAGGTGGAGAAGGGATGTGACTAAAGACATTCTTGTTCCCAACAGAAGACTCTTGTGAAGAAAAAAATGGTGTGTGTCATGTGTGAAAGTACCACTCACATTGCTAAGGATTGTCCATACAATCCTAAAAATACTATCCATATGACCAAGACAAAGACTTTAAAGAGTTCCAAGAAGATTCAAGCTTCGGATTAAATCTGTCTCCTTCGAAAGCTCCAAATCTAAGAAGAAGGCAAGTGGAAAATTACCTACGGAAGAGAAGTTGGTCTCGGAAGAAAGGATTTCTTTCGAAGCACTGAAGTCTCCTGCAGTGTCTGCAGAATCTTCCGAACATTCAGTCATCAAAACTTTCAAAGTTCCGAAAGCTTCCGAAGTTTTTTAGGTCAAGTCTAAGACTTCAAATGTGATGTGGAAGTCTAAGAAAGACCAAATGACTGAAAATTATCCATTAATAGCAGCTCAAGATCCTTCTAGTACAACCATAGGACCTATTACTGTTGCATTACATTCTTTTTTTCTTTGTGAGCCCAAGACAAGTAAGGCTTGGGTTTCCAAATGTAACTAATCATTTTCATTATGCAGGGACAACTAAACACAAACAAAAATGTCTCGATCATTGGTTGTGGCTGTTCTAGGCAATAGGTTACTACTCCAGAACTTTGAAAGGATTGATGGAGGACCAATTTCTTTTGGAGGAGATGAAGGTGGTTACATTTATGGAAGGGGCAAGGTCACAAATGGTAAGCTCAGCATTGAGAAGGTAAACTTTGTCAAGGAGCTTGGGTACAATCTTCTGAGTGTATCCCAATTTTTTGATCACAGTCATAACATGCTCTTTACTGAGCATGAGTACATTGTTCTCAAGCCTGGAGTAGTCATTCCTCATGAGCACATCCGGCTTAGAGCCCCCAAGAAAGGAAACATGTACAAGATGGACTTGTAAGAAACATCTCCCTCTGGAGAAGTTTCATGCTTTCTATCTAAAGCCAATAGTGATTAGTCTTTCCTATGGCATAAAAAATGTGCCATGTAATCTTTAAGAACATGAATAAACTAATTAAACATGATTTGGTAACTGGAATGCCAAAGAAAGAGTTTACAAGTGATGACCATTGTGTTGCATGCCTGAAAGGGAAGCAACATAAGGTATCTCACAAGCCTAAGGAAAAAACTATATCATTACTCCCCTACACTTGTTACATATGGATCCCTTTGTCCCCACTAGTGTAATGAGTCTAGGAAGGACCACTTACTATTTCATGATCACAGATTACTTTACAAGATTCGCTTGGGTCTTCTTTCTTAAAACTAAAGATGAGACTCCTGAGATTCTAAAAAGCTTCATCTTGAAGATTGAGAATCAATCTGATCACAAGGTCAAGCTCATAAGATGTGATCAAAGAACTGAATTTAAGAACCAAATCCTTGATACATTTTGTGATGAAAAGGGTATTACAATACAATACAGTGCTCCCAGGACTCCTCAGAAGAATGGTGTTGTTGAGAGGAGAAACATGACACTGATTGAAGCTGCAAGAACCATGTTGTCTGACTCTAAGCTACCTATCACCTTCTGGGTAGAGGCAGTCAACACTGCCTGGCAAGACTCCTTATGAACTTTAACATAAGAGGAAACCTTTCATTGGTTTTCTCAGGTCATTTGGATGTCCTTGCACCATCTTGAATACCAAAAATCAAATTGCTAAATTTGCTGAGAAATCAGATGATGTACATTTCATTGGATACTCTTCCCAATCTAAGGCTTATAAAGTATACAATCTCAGAACTAGAATTGTTGAGGAGTTAGCCAATGTGACTTTGAATGAACGCACACCCCGTGTGGCTTGTTCTGGTCCTGATTGGCTTTTTGATCTTGATTTAGTTACCAACTGTTTTAACAAATCTTGTGAGAATGTTTCGTGATCTGCAGAAAATCTAAATATAGGTGATCCTCATCTAAGATTTGAGCTAAGAAGACCTTCAAGTCATACATCTTCAGCTCCAGTTGGAACTACTTCTGCAAATGAGGTTTCTATCAGCACTACAATGACAAACTCAGCTGATACATCTGGGGTGCCTTCAAATTCCAGCTCAGAGGCTCCACAACCACATAAGGATACCTTAATAGTGGAAGACAACAATGGTGGTGGTGACAGTGATCAAGAATTTCTTGATACTAATAACCACACCATAGATGATAACATCAATGATGTCACACACTACTTGGATCAAGTTTCTCTTGATAAGTGTGCTGATGTGGTGGGAGAAACATCTATGCCCGATCTAAATTTCTCTAATTTAGATATTTCTCAGCAACTTGCTGTGATCCCTCAGCTAAGGATCCACAAGTCTCACCCTACCACAAACATCATTGGAGATGTTGTCACAGGGGTAAGAACAAGAGGACAAATCCATGAAGCAAATATTTGTCTTCACTCTTGTTTCTTTTCCCAGATAGAGCTACCAAAAATAATGAAAATAATTATATCTCGTCCGCTCAATCACTATCACTAAGGACCATTCTCCAAAACAAACATCTAAACCATAAAAACTTTATAGATTTGTTTTGAAACTTGAGAATTGTACTGAAGCAAGAGAAACGATCATATATTTTAGACGATCAGATTCCCGATCAACCTAATGAGGAGGATTAGGAAGCCTATAATAATTGGGTGAAATACACTGAGGACTCGGTCCAAGTGTCTTGCCTCATGTTGGCAAGTATGACTACTGATCTCCAAAAGGACTATGAAAAACATGGAGCGTATGACATGATTACCCAGTTGAAGGAAACATTCCAACAACAATCAAGGGTAGAGCGGTTCGAAACGGTTCGAGCACTCCATGCATGTCTTATGGATGACACCCAATATGTTTCATCTTATGTACTTAAGATGAAAAGCCACATTGACCGCCACGAAAGGCTGAATTGTCCCGTCTCGAAAGAGTTGGCTACGGATTTGATCCTCAACTCTAGGTCAAAAATGTTTGACAACTTTGTCATGAATTATAACATAAACGGGTTGGACAAGAACATAAGTGAGCTTCACCCTATACTCAAAACTGCCCAGACGGCCATGGGTAAAAAGACTTTACCCGTTCTCACCGTCAATGAAGGTGGGAACAAGAAGAGGCCTCACCCCGCACCCAAGCCAAATGTTGTCAAGGGCAAAGGGTACGTTAGGAGAAAGGGAAAGGGAGTGGTACGAGCGCCACCACCAAAACAATCGGAGAAGAACCAAAAGGTTGCTTCAAATGACCCATGCTTCAACTGTGGGGAGATTGGACATTGGGCAAGAAACTGTCCAGTCCAACTCAAAGAGTTGCAAGCTAATAGGGATGTCAGGCAAACCTCAGGTACAAATTTCATGATTCATATTGATCTAAATTTAATATCCTCTAACACATGGGTATTGGATACCGAATGTGGAACTCACATTTGCAACTTATTGCAGGAGTTCAAAAGAAGTAAGGACTTCAAGAAAGGGGCTGTTAGCCTCTACATGGGGAATGGGGCAAAAGTTCAAGTTGAATACCGAGGGGACTACATCTTCAAGCTTTGAAATGGTTTGGAAACAATTTTGAAAAATGTTTTGTATGCTCCTAGTTTGACTAGGAACATTATTTCTGTTTCCCAATTAAAACAATATGGTTATGTTATGACATTTAATGAAAATAAAATTCATGTTTCCTTAAATGATATCTTTTATTTTAAAGCTAATCCTATTAATGGTATTAACACATTATATGATAGCTCATTGTACCAAACCACCACTAAGAAGCTCAAATTGGATTTGAGTGACACCTATCTTTGGCATTGTCGTTTTGGTCATATAAACAAGAAGCGCATACAAACACTTCAAAAGAACAGTCTTTTAAAAGCAAGTGAATATGATTCATTTGATGTATGTGAATCTTGTTTACAAGGTAAAATGACTAAGGCACCTTTTAGTGGCAAATCCGAAAGGGCAAAAGATTTGTTAGGCATCATACATTCACATATATGTGGTCCTTTTAAACCAATGACTAGGTATAATGAAAGATACTACATTACCTTTACCAACGACTATTATTGATATGGTTATGTGTACTTGTTAAGACACAAAGATAAAGCTTTTGAAATGTTCAAAATCCTCCAAAATGAAGTAGAAAATCAACTGAACAAGAAAATAAAAATTCTCCTCAACGATAGAGGAGGTGAATACCTAAGTGATGCTTTTAGAGATCATCTTAGAAGTTGTGGTATTTGATGGGTTTGATGGACCAAAATCAAAGTTGTTTAACCATTTTAAACATGAAAACGCAGCGGATAAAAGCCCTAATAATATGATTCATAATCTGAAAAATTAAGGTTCTTTTCTTTGCAATAACAAACCCAAGAGCAAAGGATCAATCATATGTGTTTGAACAAGCTATCAACAAGATATAACAACCAAAATAGAGCAATGAAACTACCTTTCAAAGCTGCTGAAAAACCGATTGTAAACTACCTTCAAAAGAGCTGCTGAAAAACGAGATTTAGGTGAAGAT
>BJCM01016399.1:0-26741 GCA_018326385.1 Flaveria bidentis
AGTAATATAAAGTAAAACATAACTAAAAAGATAGGTTGAACTTTTGGTGGTTTGAACATTGACTAACTCATTAAAACGGGTGTTCGGTTTTACTCAGTTTTTACCCGAAACTTGGGTTTAAGCCAAGATGTGTTCTACACCTCCATATCAACCATATAATAACTAAAATATCAAGAAAAAACTCAGACCTAAAGTGTTTGATGTAACATGGTCGCTTAAAAGTTATTTAAAGTGCTTAAACGAGCGTTCGGTTTGGTTCGGTCTTTGACTCGATATGAACCCGAGGATGGTTACCACATGTCCAAAACCATTGAACTAAAAATAAGGTAAAACTTCCAGATCTAAACTTAAACAAGAAAGTTAAGTGAGTAAACTTCCCGAAAACGACCCAAACGGGTTTAAAATACATAAATATGAGTTTAAATGCCCACAAGACTTAAATAAATATGAAAATGGTTTTGTAAACATAAAATAACTTAGAAAGACTGAAAATATCCAAAATTACATACCCGAAATGATTTGAAATGCAAGATTCGGTTCTATTGACTTTTTAAAGTCAAACTTAAGCAAAACTAGCTAGAACAACTTACAATATCAAAACTTTTGGGAGAAGAAGATCAAAATGTACAGGTGAAATAGTTGAGAATGAGTGATATTTATAGGGGAAGATTAGGGTTTGAGGAAATGAGTAATGTGTTTGTCCGGTGGGTAAAAGGGTGCACTTTGATTCTTTTATTTAAATTAATTTTGATTTAAATAAATTATGTTTGGAGGGTTCTAGAATGATTGTGGGTTAGGTCTTGGTTGGTTTGGATGGTTAAAATACGAGTCCGGACCTTAAACGAACCGAAAACGTTAAAAAACTGATTTTGCTGAAACGAACTGTGGGTCACGCCACGACAAGTATGAAACATGATTACAACATAAAATCCATCATTTTATTAATATTCAAATATCCGAAGACCAAAACGAATCGAGTTTACAATACAGAATAACAAATACAAAGCTAGTCGAAAATGACGAATGTCACAATCTTGCCCATGTTTTTCGAGGATAACAATATTGTCTATTATCTTATTTTCTGATAAATTATAAAATTTCTTGCTTTATTTTTCTTTCTTCACATAAACATGTCGGGAAATTTATGGTATATGTATCGGCTAAAAAACGTGTCGGATAATGATTGATTTAAATATTAGATAATGATCGATTGACGTAATACATATTGTTGGACCCTCTGATAGCGTTGGATCTATGTGTTGAACAATTTACAAATTTAAGCTGAAGAAAAAAATAACGTAGAAGTGTGTTAGCATAGGAAAGTGATTTATTTCTTTGAGCTTCTTTGACTTTGCTTCTAAATTGTTTCTTCGACTAATATGCATTATGCATACTTCAACAAAGAGTATGAGTTAATACCATACTAGACATATCGTTAACCTCTAAAAAATAAATGCCAACATATTGTTCGAAAATTGCACTATCAACTTTATAGGTGCGCTGTCTTCCAAACCATATTTAGTTGGAAATCAACAACGTTCCGAAAAGTTTGTGTTTATACATGTTTACTTTATTTTGGTTACTTGACTAGTATAAACATATTGTTTTGCATTAAACATATTGTTTGCATCAAACTTTTTCTGTCCTAGACAAATAAAAAAGATGACCTGTATAATATAAAATTGATAACCTATCATGTGCAAAATGTTTATAAAAATTGAGTTTAAAAAAATGATATTGATCAGCCAATCAAATGAAATGAGTTAACTTTTACTAGTAGGTATTGAGGTAAAATAATTAACGTGTTAACGAGGTCTAATGTTTAATAAGCCTAAGATATTTAAAAACTTATTTGGGTTATTGATGACCTAATGATTTTAAATATTTAACAAAGTGTATATATATACATATATATATACGCACACACATTATATAACTAAAAAAAGTTTCACACCCGAAAAAATCGAACCTAAATCATTACCCACCCTGCCCTTTCTCAAGCTTAGCCTAATTTAGCTTACAAAATCATCAAAACTTGATAAATAAAGCTCAAACTCATTTAGGGGTTGTTTGGTTCATGGAATGTTTTGTAAATGAATTGAAATTGAAATTTGAATAGGAATAAAATCTTGTTAAAATTGATAAAATGTTTGATCGGTCAATTTCAAGTGGAATTCTAATGAATTTTAACAAAAAAATCAATTCCAATTCCATCCGTTGAACAATCAAATATGATTTTCGATGAAAAAGTTTTCTAATTTTAATTTTAGTTACTGAGACATATGTGAACCAAGATCTTAGGAGTTTAAGTTTTATTTAAACTTAACTTAATTCAAGATTTGAAATAGTAAATTCAAACCAAAAAAGGAAAAAATAGTAAATTACAGTTTTCGTCCTTTAAGTTTATAACAAATTTCAGTAATTGTCCTTTAACTAAGGAAATTATAGGGAGTGTCCTTTACATGTAAGCTGTGTTACATGTTTCGTCCTTTACCCTAACGGACGTCAATTTTAAACGTTATCTTATCTCATGTGCCACGCACATGAGGGCAAAACTGTCATTTCATGTCTCTTTCTTCCAATTCACCCTTTTAACCCCTCTTCCACTTCACATATGCAGATGTGATTTTCAAATTTAGGGCTCACAAGCAAGAACCACGTCATCATCAAGACCCTCTTCATCATCAAATTGACCTTAGTAGCTGACGATGGTGTTTTGTCATTGTGGAAAAGAGACAGTGATCGTGACATCATGGACTTCCCGTAACCCAGGTCGACGTTTCTATGCTTGCCCATGGACATCATTTCAGGACTTCTTAAAGCAAAGAACAACCTGAAGAAAAGCTGAAAACAAGTGAAGCTAAAGAAAGAAAATGGAAGTCATGTTTACTTACTAGTTGGATCAGCTTCATAGTGGTTGTAATTGCTCTTAAGTTGTAATTGTGATGTTTAGCTGTAATGTTTCAGTTGTAATAATGCACTTATACTAATGCTTTGATATCTAATGGGAAACATCATATGTTAAGATAATTTTAGAGTAAATTGATCCATTTGTGATGTTGGTATTATACTTAGTTTGGTACATGTAATACTTACATATGGCACAAACAACATAGATAATTTAAAATGACATAAACAACCCATATTGTCATTTAGTACAAAGTTACATTGTTCCCAAATAGAATGCACAATAAACAAGGTTCCAAAAGACAGTACATGCTTAATCAAAGTGTTCAAAAGACCAACCAGACATTCTAAAACAAATGTTCCAAAACACCAACAAGACAACACATCCTAACCTTGTTCCTCTTGACCTTTGCAGGTCCTGCTATTATGGCCCCTCTTTCCACATTTGGCACAAGTTACAGTATTGTTCTTTTTAGACAACCTTCCTCCCTTTGTGATGTCTTCCATTTCAATGCTGATCGCTTTCTTGTCTTTTTGGGTCTTCCCACTTATTTGTGATGAGTTGGTGGAGTTAGTGTTGTATTATCATACTCATGCTGATTTGAATCCACTCCATGCTCTATATTATCATACTCATGTTGATTTGAATCCACTCCATGCTCTACATTATCATACTCGTGTTCATTTGTATCCACTTCTTGCTGATTTGTATCCATTTCATGTTGATTTGTATCCATTTCATGTTGATTTGTATCCATTTCATGCTGATTTGAATCCACTTCATGCTGACTTGAATCCACTTCATGCTTATTTGAATCCACTCCATGCTCTATATTATCATACTCATGCTGATTTGAATCTACTTCATGCTCCATATTATAATACTCATGCTGATTTGCATCCATTTCATGTTGGTTTAAATCCACTTCATGCTCTACATTATCTTGTTGCATTATGTCTTATTGATTTAGATTGATTAAATGGTTTAGGTGATCACTATCTTGGTCATTAGTATTAATTTCACCCTGCCCACTTCCAGTTAATTTTTCCACTTCATGTACATGATCATGCCAATCCAACAACAATACTTTTGAAGTGTTCCATGTAACATGATTGCTACTTTTTGTTTCATCAACTATCTCTTCAATTCTAACTTTCGCTGGTGAGACGAAATGTGTACGTAGGTTTGTGCTCCCATGTTCAGTGTACACATTTATTAACTTATGCACAGAGACATGTTTGGCCAAGTTCAATACATCATAATCATTACTTAGGGCTTGAAGACCAAAATCCATATCTTTTTCTGGAACTAAGAAGTGGTAATATATAGCCTCATCACCAGTATACCCTAACATTATCATAATTCTATCCATTTGGAACACATATAATTTTTTAATGTCAATAAGATCCACATAATCTATTTTACCTCCCACATAGGTACACCCTGGAAATCGAGTAATCCTTCCATCGTGATGCAACTTCATGAAAAAAAGGTTATCAAAGCCAACTGCATTTCCAAAAAGTTTTTAATTTATCAACTGATAAACACAATAAGATCAAACAAAATTAATACAAAATGTATAAACTTACAGTATATTGCATCGACATCAATTTGATCGAGTGATCCCCTGATGAAGAAACTATCAATCGACATTTTTGGGATGAATTTAACAATGGGGAAGATGATGGGGGAGAAGTTTTTTAGAAGGGGAAGAGTAAGAGGGGTTAGAAGGATGAATTGGAAGAAAGGGACACAAAATGATAGTTTTGCTCTCATGCGCGTCGCACATGACATAAGATAACGTTTAAAATTGACGTCCGGTTAGGGTAAATGATGAAACATATAAAACAACTTAAATGTAAATGCCATTCCTTATAATTTCTTTAGTTATAAAACAATTACTGAAATTTGTTATAAATTTAAAGAATGAAAACTATAATTTACTAAAAAAAAGACCCACTCATTAGTCACCAACAGCAAAAGCGATTGAACACATGCGCATATTCGGAAGTTGAGGGGTCAATTCGCCATCATCCAAAACCACCGGGGCTCCAAAAGCCAAACCTCCGGCCGGCGCCAAACCCCACCGTCCCTCGTTCAAACTTTCTCATCGGAACCACAATTTCAACAATCATCCGATCTACACCCTCAAATCAATCACCTCCAACACTCCAATTCACCATCGCATTCACCGAAACACACCAATCGCCCAATGAGCGGTGCGAAACTGTGCTCATTGTTGGGCGAATTAGGGTTCGAAGGCCACGAGTCACTCGATCCAGACAGCTTCGAATGGCCCTTTCAGTACGAAGATGCTCGGCCGATTCTCGATTGGCTCTGCTCCAGCCTCCGCCCGTCGAACGTCCTCTCCGCCTCTGAACTCTCACAGTTACGTCTTCCGTTTTCTCTTATTGTATTTGCAGTTGTGCTTTAGCTTGTTCACGTTTTGGATCGGTCTGTAGGATGTACGGAGATCAATTTGTAGTTGTACAGTAAAGGTTCTAGCCGTTATGCAATTACTTTGCCCTAATTTCTCAGTTATGAGTGAAGTGGTTCTGATTTGTCTCATTTTAGCAATCTGATATTGTCAATTTTGTAGACGCATGCGTTTATAGGGTCACATGTAACATTGGATATGTTTTGCCGTTTTGGTAACGATCATGGCTGCAAAAGTTGCTGGCCGCTGGTAGGTCCGTCGACCGGGGAGTTGCGAGTTTAGGGGATATGTAAAACTCGGCCTAGGCAGGCGAGTACTCGGTACCTCGGAAGTGTGCCGAGGCGTTTTCTTTTACTCGGAATCGGTTAAACTCGGAGCAACTCGGTCCAACCCGGCCCTACTCGGTCCAACGCGGACGAGTTTTACAATAGTGTATCCCCTAAACTCCGAGTTGCTCCGAGTTTTACAGAATTCGGAAACAGAAACTATATAGAATAAGGTTGTTGTTGGAGTTTAGGGGATATAATAGTATTACATGTATGATATGTTATTGTGTTCATATGGCACATGCTGAAAAGTTATGTCTGTATTGTTATCCAGGTATGAGCAATTTATGCAGGATGGAAAGCTTTTGGAGGTAATCAACAGGCTTATTCTATGTGGTTGTGTATGATATTTATTACTATTCGGGAACTAGATGTAGTCAGAAGAGGCGCTTTTAGGATCTAAATTTGAAGCAGGTTTACATAAAAGGAAAGAAGGTTAGGTTGAATGAATGCACTATTTCCTAAAACAATTATCAGTTTCTAGGTGACAGTAGCTTGATTTATGTGTTAGATTAAGTACAACAGTTTGACATTGATAGTTAAAATGAATTTTGAGTTAGCGATCTAAGTAAATGAGTAATATATCTGTGTTATAGCCTTCTAATGTTTATGTGTTTGCTTACTGGTGGAGGAAATGATGTTAAATGTCATGAACAATCAAATTTAATGATGCTCATCTTTACTGGCCCAATGGTTAAAATTTCTGGCAGTGGTCTAAATACCTATTGCCTTGCTAGCTTAACACCAAAGGATTTTGGTAGAGAATAGTTGAAGGTCTGGATCTCTTGTTGAAGTAACCAATCATTTACATCCTTGCCAAAAGTGTTACAAACAACCCATATATCATAATATGCTACACTGTTTGTTGTATTCTTTTAGTCATATATGACCATGGATTCCAAATTAGTTGCTTAAGACTTCTTGGTGTATTTGAAAACTAGGTGAGCGCATATGAGTTCCTCAAACTACTGTTTGTAATTCAAGTTTAGCATTAATAAATTGGACTTCTAAGCTGTACAAATATGTTTTTGTTGCATTATTTCCTAATTAGCTGCTGATCTATGATTTTTTATTTAGTGGAGAGGCTCAAATGCTCAATCACTTGTAGGTTTTTAGGTGTTACTTTTTGTTCATATCATATGTTTTCACAGGGGGAAGACCTAGATTTTGCTTATGAAAGCATTTCAGCGTTTTCAACAAGGAGAGACAATCAAGAAGCAGTTTTTGGAGCTGAAGAAGGACTAAAAGAGATACGGTAAGTTTACATGCTTCGCTTCAGCTTCACCAAGTGAATTTTCTCCCAATGAACTAAAAACCATCCTAGTTTAATCATCACTGACTTCGTAATTCAAATGTCACTGTTTTAAACTAGCATAGCAGTATGTGAAGATTGTCATGGGATCTGAAGTATAAACATACATAAATGTTTTAAAGTTACGTTTTCTTGTTGTGTATATATAGCTCACAAGCTGGGAATTTTTTTAATTTAAAATTATGTTTTCTCGTACACCTTGGAGCTTTTGGATAGGTTTCCTGATATGAATTTGTAAAGGAAACAAGTAACTTTTTCCTGGGAATATATAATGAATTTTGAAAGTCCAAGAACAAAAGCTATAGAAAACTACGAAGGCGATAGAGGATCACTTATTCTAGTTGAATTGCATGGATTATCACAAGTCAAATATATGAATTGAATGGATCAACGGATCACCCTTTAAATTCTTCATGGACTGATGACTTGGTCTTTGTATGTGACTTAGAATTATGTGCTCCATTGGACTGCAAGAAAAGTATGTCTTTCCAAATCCAAACATAGATTTACACTACAAATTTAGCCCAAGGCAAATAGAGCCTATAAATTGGATGTGTTTTGTGCTAACTTGAGTAGTTCAGTTAAGTTAACTGTGTTTGCTAATGTTTTTGTTATTCTATTTAACAACGGTAATGCATTGCGCCGTTACAAAATTATCATGGATTCATGTTCTGATTTTTTCTTTTTTTAAGGGATGCTACTTTATCTTATAAAGCAGAAGCCGTTGAACTTCAAAGACAACTTGGGCATCTACAATCTCAATATGACATGCTTAGTACACAAGCTTCAACTTTAATTCAAGGGAAAAGGGCAAGAGTTGCATCAACTTCTGCTGTTAATGGATTACTAACTACCATAGATGATAGTCTCTCAGCAAGAAACTTGGAGGTGCACACACAAAAATATTAATTACTTTGTATAATATGCTGATTGCTTTCTAAAAGAGAATTTGATATAGTTTAATGCTTAATATGAGTTTAAAACTTGTTTCATTGTAGATGAATGCAGTTCTTGGACGGATTGCTTCTACAGCACAAGAGTTGGCTCATTTCCACTCAGGGGATGGTATTATTTTAACCCATATAAAGGTTTTTTTTTTCAGTATACGGTCTTCATATACTAAATAAAAGTCATTCATGTCATGATTTTCTGATATGCAGAAGATGGCATATATTTGGCATACTCTGACTTCCGTCCATATTTGCTTGCTGACTCGTCATGTATGAAAGAGTTAAATCAGTGGTTTGTTAAGCAACTAGACACGGTATACACCATATTGATGTTATAATTTTTCCATATCACGTGAGAGAAAATTGTAATGAATTCTTTTTTCAACTAAATATGAAATAGTGGTTTCCTATGTTTTTGGTCATCTTAATGATAATCCAAAATAACGCTTTGAATCAGGGTCCTTATCGTTTGGTGGCAGAGGAGGGAAAATCCAAATGTTCATGGGTTAATCTTGATGATATCTCCAATAACTTAGTGCGAGGTGATTGTCAATTTCACCTTTTTTTACTTTTGTTTGTCAGGGTTAAAACAGTCAGTTCCAGTATTTAAATGGTTTTTAATCGTATTCCATAGATTCTAATTACGTATGTTTTTTTGTGGTTGTTTCATGATGAAGCCGACTCACAAAAATCACAACATCAACGTGTTTCAGAATTGCAAAGGCTTCGATCCATGTATGTATGCGTAATCATTTATTATTTTTTGTTCTTATTTTCCTGATATTCGTCTGTACTTTTGTTGAATATGCAGCTTTGGAACCAGTGAAAGACAATGGGTAGAGGCTCAAGTTGAGAACGCGAAACAACAAGCCATTTTGGTAACACTTAAAGGTCAAGTGAGCTCAGATGAAGCTCACATCCATCTTGATCTCCACTCACTTAGGTATAGTATCACTGTTCTTTTTATTTTGTCAGAGCATACATGTATATTGCAATATGCTGCTCATATTCTTTTCTCGAAATAAAAGAAGCATTGCTATGAACTTGTAGTAACTTGTATTGCAATATGTTGGTTGGTGGTTTGCATTTGTTTCACTAGGAGAAAACATGTTGAATTGGTTGGAGAACTTTCAAACCTACAAAACAAAGAAGAGAAGTTGTTATCTGAGGTTTGCACTTGCTTGTATTGTTTAAATTTGGTTATCGTTTTTGCCACACTGACCAAGTAATAAATATTAGCAAATTGAAACTGGGTCAAACGGGTTAAGCACGTTGAAAGTTGGCCTCCACTGAAACTTTATGTTGTCTTAACCTGAACTCATTTTGATAATTAATTGTCATGAACTATATAGTTTCTCAGTAGTAAGTATAAACATATACACTTTTCTTTTTCCAGACTATTCCTAATTTATGTTGGGAGCTGGCTCAGCTACAAGACACATACATTCTGCAAGGTATGTATTTTGTCAAAGCTTTAAATGTGCTTATGAAGTTTGAGTTATAAAAGCTATAAAGAGAATGTAAATCGATTTGTAATTCAGGTGATTACGATTTAAAGGTCATGCGACAAGAATATTATATTCAGCGCCAGAAAACGGTATGTTTCATTAATATGTACTACAAGACTTAATATACCAGCTGACAGATTGAATACACAATAATATGAACATACAAACCTAAATAATACTTGAATATTACTAGTTTTCATCTGAAGCAAGTGCCTATCCTTTATAATAGCTAACCGGAAAAATGAACTAATTCGAGGTTTTTTCCCTATTTTTATATTTGACAGTTCATAAGTCATCTGATTAACCACCTAGCAAGGCATCAATTATTGAAATTAGCATGCCAATTTGAAAAGAAGACAATGCTTGGAGCTTTTTCATTACTCAAAGTTATTGAGTCAGAACTCCAGGGTTACCTATCAGCAACCAAAGGGCGAGTGGTATGCATAGCACCTTCATCCTATGTTTTATCTCATAACCGGTCAAATTTATTAGGAGTACGTAAATAGAAGACAAATCGAAAGTCGTCCAAAGTGTTATATTAATGCATAAAACCTCCTAAACCATTATATTAAAAAAAACATATTTTTGAAATATTGTAATATTTATGATCATAAGTGAGAGTTGAGGCACTAATTTATTATAAAATCTAAAACTTTGTACTAATTGTTTTTGACAAAATTCTGTTTTTACCTTTATTTTTTTCTATTATGTAGGGCCGTTGTCTGGCATTAATTCAAGCAGCATCTGATGTACAAGAACAAGGAGCTGTTGATGATCGAGATACATTTCTACATAGTGTCAGAGATCTTCTAAGCATTCATTCAAGTAAATTAAACTTTTATTAATAGTAATTTTAATCTTTTCAATTAATGAGCTCTAACATCATGAACAAACTTGCATTTCTTATATTTTTCTTAGATGTACAAGGGGGTTTGTCAACATATGTGTCGGCACCAGGGCTCGTGCAGCAGATTTCCAGTCTTCAATCAGACCTCATGGTCTTACAATCTGACTTGGATAATGCTCTTCCAGAAGATAGAAGCAGATGCATCAATGAGTTGTAAGTCATCACATGGGTTGTCTCTGGGTTAATAGTTGACACGCAAACTTTTCTTTTAAAATATGTTATACTAGTTAATGCGTTAAATAGGGATGTAAAGTAGCTGAGCCGAGATTATGCTTGTGCTCGGCCCATTTCGTCTCGTTAGTAATTTTTCAAGCTAAATCTTGGCTTGGACTCAAACTTGTTTTTTATCTATTGATTATTTAACATTATAATAATATTTATTATGTAATCATATATTTAATTAAAAAAATTATATTATATAAATAATAGGCTTATTTAGTGCTTGAGCCTAGTAAATCTCAGCATACGAAAATTAGAAAATGATTAAGATCGTTATATTCGAACTTTTAGTGGGCCGGTCTAGAGTAGCTCATAGGTTGCGTGACACGACTCGTTTACAACCTATATTATTAGGACATTAATCTGAATTATTTAACATATCAAATTAGGAGGAAGTATGCATTAAAAATACATGTCGACCCATTCTATCCTGTTGTAGATGAACATTATCCAAATGGACTCATTCATAAGTAATAATGTACTTAAAAGTTGATAAATCGATTCACCGCTAAGTATTATTCCCAGGTGCACTCTTATCCAAAGTTTGCAACAACTATTATTTGCATCATCTACCACTGCTCAGCCAATTTTGACACCTCGGGTACACAATCCATCAACTCTTTTACATATTTAAATTCTAACTTTCCTTTCTAAGCTTACACAAATGTCATTCACATAGGATGATGCTATATTTAAACTGAAAAACATTACCCTTTTCTTGTTTCAGACTCTAATGAAAGAGCTAGATGAGATGGAAAAGATGAATGCCAAATTGTCTGCTGCGGTTGAAGAAGTAACACACGAGCACAACAAGAAGAATGAGGTAATATACTATATTTTTATGGGTTGACCCAAACACCTTTTTTCCAAACTTTTATATTAATGATAATTAGTTAGTGTGTCAAATGTGATAACAAAATTGATATCATATCAAAATTGGTACCCTGATACACTTGGTGTGACAGATTGTAAAGCATCACTCTCAAGAAATGGCACTTCAAAGGCAGGTTTTTGTGGATTTTTTCTGCAATCCCGATCGACTGAGAAATCAAGTGAGGGAATTAACTGCAAGAGTTAGGGCTTTGCAAGCGTCGTAATTATGTGCCATTTGTATGTTTTTGTTATCGGCTATTTGTTTTTTTCGTCTTGTAATGTTTTATTATTACGTGTGGTTACGTTCTAAGAGTTTACGGTCCTGTAAAAAGATTAAATGTTAATACAGGAAGGTGAAAGTTACAGTATGTTTTGTGGGATATATAGGCAAAAGTCACAGTTCTCAGTGGGAGTGTATGACCGTTTAGTCGTCACTGAACCCTAGACTTCTTGCACGGTAAATTGTCAGTCAAACTTATTGTAAACAGTATATCAAGAAAATGACTTGTTTTCTGGTGTATTTAAATTTCGTAAAAATGTGAGACTTAAGTTATTTTTGTTAAAAGTAATATGTGAAGCAAAGCATTTGGTTGAGTCGAGTTACTCAGGATTTTATTAAAACCGAAAATCTTGTGTTTAAGTCTCATATGTAAAAGAAAAGAAGATATCAAGTTGGGTCAGAGTGTTTTCTTACTTAAGTTGTTTTTTTTTTGGACATGGAGTGATATACTAGCTTTCCTTTTAGAATGTATTAAGTATATTGTTTTAAGATTTTGTACTCGAGTAGTGAAGATAATTAGATTGGTTGATGTTTGTAAATGATCCAATAGACGCTAAAAAAGTAATATTTGAAAGAAATGAATACAAGATATTAAAGTAGATATGCAATAATTATTTTTAGTGCTCATCAATGTTAGGGACTAAATCATGGCCAGTGTCAAAAAGTTTGAGATCAAATGTGTATCGTATGATATATAATGCAATGGTGGTTGTCGAGTTGGAGATGTTGATGCTAAAAGAGAGCGGGGAAAGACGCTAAATGTCGTTTATGATTTAGGGGGTTCAGTCTTTCTTTTAATATTTTTTTTAACAACAGAGTAAACATTTATATCACCTCATTTAACAACTACGTACATTAGTGTAATTTTTTACGACTAAAAGCATAATTTCTGATACTTAATAACAAAGTTTAGATTATATATGTTTTTATCAATCCATGTCGTTTATTCAAAAACAAATGTATATTTTTTAATCCAATACATAAAAGATATGAGCGAATTTATATTTCATGAATTTTGGGTGGATAAAAACAATGAAATCAAATTTAAGTAGAAAAGTTCACTTATGTTGTAAAGCTATTGAATTGCACACCTATCTTTCAATACAAGTCTCTTCCTCCTTTTGCATGTGCACCACCCAATAAAAGGAAACACTCCATCACATTTTCATCTTCTTTTTTACTTTTCTTTCTTAGTTTTCCCAAAAAGACAACAACCCCTTTTCACCTTGTCTCACTCATAATTGTCCTTATAAGATAACCTAGACTAAGCTTTTGTATCTTGTAAGCAAAATGGATTATTTTTTAACTCTTGCGAAAAAGCATTCATATAAGAAAGGTTAAAGGTAGCATCTAGATCAATAAAATTTCTACTTAGAAACTTCCTGGTGCTTATTTTATTTCATGAGTACTCTTATTATTTCCTGTTGAATTTTTAAAAGCTTTAATTAAACATGTTGATAATAAACTGGCAAAATACATTATGATGACAATAGACTAGATGTCACAATATACTTTAGTTTATAAGTTTATTGATATATAAAACTAAAATTTTAACTTTTACATATACTTTGTTTATTCGATGTTCAAATATATATACTTGTTTAAAACATTCATCTCATGCCTCTTCTTATCCGTTAACTAACCTAACGATTACTCATCGATACGCCTCTTTAACGGCTTACTACTTCACTCCACAAGTCATTGTACCGTGTCTCCCTCTTGAGTCCTGGTCCTCAACAACTCAAATATTTCTTTTTCTTATTTCTTAGGGTGAGCATGAAATCAATAAAACCCTTATTAACTTGAATAGTGATACTACACCAGAAAAAAAAAACTATAATACAATTTAAAAATATTCATAATTTCACCTTTATTGGAAATCTTATTTTTGGCAGACAAATCCACTTACTATTCATATAATACACCTTACTAATGTAGTACACTTTTAAATATTTGTACAATGCAACATAAATTGACAAGTAGGTCATACTCAAGTCACTTTCACATAAAGTGTGAGTAGTGGTATTATCAGAAGTCTGCAGATCAAAGGCATGCACCAGAAACTTTCATAATTATACCAACAAAACTATCACCTAATAAAAAAAATCCACCTTTTTTACCTTCTTCCCATTAATTTATATTATTCCCAAAATTAATAAAAGTAAAATCTTTATAGATAATCAAACACCATTAATTCATACCACATTCAAAATGGTTCATAGCCCAAAACTCATTTCTTGAATTACATCAAGTGAAACACAAAAGTATGATTACATCATAAACACAAAAAAGACCATTTATCATTCTAATCTTCATCTTCTTCATCATCAACATCATCTTCATGTTCATCTTCTGCAACTTCATATCCATGGGCCATTTCACCATTAAGTATTAACCCCACTATTGATATCTAACATTTGTTCTTCAAATATTTCAGATGACACAAGCTGCATGCATGCACATTGAAAACAACCCCCACCCTTTACTCTTCTGCAAAACAAAACAAAATCAATTTCAAATTTATCAAACCCTAAAAAATAGTCTCAAGTAAAAATACATATACATCAAACCCGACACCCTTTTGCACCAGCATATGATAAAACCTTGTAGCACCGAGTTCGAATTTTTTATTACAAAAGTTTTAAATAATTAAATATGAATAAGATTTGACTAATGAACTGTGTTGACTTTGACTTCTAGGACCCACTAGTCATGTTCAAATTGGACAAAACTGTAGAACGTAAATCACGGGGATTCATTGGTGTCTGTACTCTGTAAACTCGACAACTGTGACGAACACTTAAAACGACGCCGGAAAATTACCCTTCGCGGCGGCGCACGGAGGAGCTCCGGCGAGATTTTATACAAGTCTTCGTCAACAGCCTTTGACTTCACTCTAACTTCAACATCGCCACCGTTCTTCAACCGTTGCTCCGCCGCCGGACCACCCTTTCCGCCGAAGACGACGTCGTAATCGTAATCGTAATCACAAACCACCCTTGATTCCTTCTTTAACCCCCTCACCGGAGCTTTTCTCTGTTCACATCCGACCCATAAGTCAAAGACTTATTTTGACTTTGAAAGTGAATTTGATTATGGTAGAAAGATTGAATTTATGGGTAGTTTGTAACATCATATTGCAAACTCAAGATTTCTATACATAGTTCAAAAATCTAACATGTAAGCTCTAAAGTTCGTAAGTTCAAATCATAAACTTGTGTTCCTCTTTAAACTTTCTTTTCGATTTGTGTCGAGTCAGACGCTAATTAAACAAGTTCTTAATTTAAACTTACGAACTCTAGAGCTTGCATGTTTGACTTTCAAACTCTTTATAAAAAAACCTAGAGTTCACAAATTGAAGTTTTAAACTACACATAAACTACAAAAACTCATTTTTCATACCATAAACAACCTCATAAAATAACCACGATAAATGCAATAATAATACAACAAAATTGATCAAATTACTTCTCAATGGACGATTAAGATACTTACACGACGGCGAGGGACGACGATCATCGCCGGAGTGACGACATTATTTTCGTAAAGATCTCCGGCGACGTAAAGATCACGATCTTGAGGGTAACCGTAGGTGTAACCGATGAAATTAGCAGTTTGTCGAGCTGATTCAAAGCATTGGGTGAAAGGGAGATGATTGTTGCAATCCCAACTGCCAAACGGTGGAATATGATTACCCTTGAAATCCTGCACAAAACCATTGTTGTAATTTTAGAAAACTTGCAACTATTTTGACAAGTAGGGAAAGTAGAAGGGTGTGAAGTGAAACTTACATCCATATATTGTAGTTTGTAGGTTCTATTTCTATTTTCTAATGTGGTGATGAGTGAAGTGGGAATGTGAAGTGTGTTTTGGTTTATATAGGGGTCAAGGGGAGATGTGGTGTTTAAGGGATGATGATGTGGTGTGGTGGGGTGTACGTTGTGCATTGAGAGTTGTACATTTTGTGAGATTTGGGTGAGTGTTTGAGGTGAGGGGTAGAAAGGTAAATGGACATTGAAAGTGACATGGGGCTATGGTATGGTGACAGGGATAGGGGATGGGTATGCAGGGAATGTGTAAAATAGAGGCTATGGAGGCAAAGGTCAAACACACTGTTCATGGAAGAAAATTTGGTTATTACAAATATTTAATTATTTTTTTTTATAATTATTATATTTTTTATATATATGAAAAAAAACATATTTGATTTATATATATCCTTGAACAATTTATGTTATCTAGTGTTTTGATCCCGGCAAGAGATTATGTTGATTGAACCCCGCTAGAGGTGACACCTTGCTCTTAAGGGGATTGACCGATGTTTTAAAACTGGATCGAACGTTGAATCGAACGTTTTACTGGTTTGATGGTCGGACCGGATTTAAGAGCCGAATGACGTGATAATTATATATGGTATATTATAAATAATTAAATATAAGTAGTTTATATATTTATATAGTTAAATATAAAAGTTAACTATATTTTTATATCTAACACATTAATTTGTGGTTCAACATCCCGTTTATACTCATTAAAATCAAAACAAAAACAATAAAAATAAAATCCGGTTTAAACTGGTCCGGTTTTTCGGTTCGACCACCGGTTTGGGACGAACTGGCCGGTCGAACCAACCCAAAACGATTCGATGCGAATCGGACAATCAACCTAGCCGATTCCCGGTCGGACCGGCCAGTCCGATCCGATCCCAATAACAATGGAATTGACTCTGTAGAATTCATATTGGTTAAGGGCTTGTTTTTAAAACCCATAAGTTTCAAATACTAAAACTTATAATAAATTTATATAAATGTATGTTTTACATCTTTTAACTTGTTTAATGCATATTATAAGTATTTATAGTGTTCACGTGTCAAAAGATAAAGTCACACCACATTGAGAATAGTGTGAGACTAAGATAACCTTTGAAATGAATATAACAAATCTTGAACATAAGGGTATAGACAAACTTCTTCCACTTACAATTACAAAGGTAACTTCTATCACCTCTAAAACATGTTAGTTTTCTCATTGTTTCTTCAAATTAATGCATAAAATTTAATTCATCCTTCCCCCACTTCAAAGGTACAATGGACCGTTGTTGAGCTCATTAGTCATTATTCGTTATAATGTCATGGGCCATTTTAGCATTGGTATTTAATTATCCTGATATTTTTGATTTGAAAAGATAAAAAGATAGTATGTACTTAAACAAATAAAATAGATAATAAATTAATGAAAAAAGTGTCATAGGGTGGGGAAACTGGCAATAGTTTGAAAAGCATTTAAGAAAGTGAAGGTGACAATTCACCAAATTGATTTTAGTTTAAACAAAAGACACAACATCCACAGGCTTTTTCTTAACATCCTGCCTACCATTGCTAATTTTATATATTTTCATTTAATTATATTAATAAAATAATATATGAAACTTTTTTTGACCGTCAATAATTTTTAAGCCCGGTCACCTGGGTAAACCCAATGACGAAAGGTCACCCACGCCCGCGAACACAGACAACGCTGGTGACCCGGCTCGCCCACCATTACAAGGGAAACCCACTACCAAAAAGCTCACTGTGGTAAAACACTTGGGTCACTAGGAACATATTGCTCCTAGTGAGACTCCAACCCCTGACCTTTACTTTGGAAAATCATAGGATGCCTCATCCTAAACCAGTTAATCTAGAACTCATTGACAATATATGAAACTATATATAACTATAACATGCTTTAACTTCATGTTAAGTGCTTAAAGTTACATCTACATCATGTACAATATTGCATCTCAAGTAAAAAAGTTCATTAAGTGGTGATTAAACATCAAATTATTTTCACACTACTTTTAATTTACAATTTCTTTTAAAACAAATACGTGTTAACAAATATGTCATTATTCTTAATAGTACTAGAAGTTTCGAGTTTAGCTCAACCCATCCCAAAAGTTTTTTTTTTGAAGAGTCAATAAATATGAATCATACTTTAAGTAACACTATGAGTTTGTTTGGTTTTAATTTATCAATAATTTGTCTTTGATTTACATGAATAAAAAATCATCACTAGTATTTAACCTAAAACCGTCAAAGCTAGATCATTGCAAATTTGCAATATGAAAAACAAAACAAATCATCATTTTTAATCATTGTACAAGTAGATGTAGTTTAGACAAGTTTAGTGACTTTAATATTACCCAAATCAATTTGTTGATTTCACATGTTTACTTTTTTTTTATAAGTTGAGAGACTCGTAGAATCTATAGTATTGAAAATAGGTTGAGTTATGTTTTCGTAAAAAAATATAATAAAAGTTACATATACCAACTTTTTGTAGTATTAAGCAAAAACTATAAAAAGAAATCTCGTTCTATTTTTTTTTATACTAACTTTTATTTTCTCATACTTGTGTGATACATGTATTTCTTTTTAAACTCCAACGTTATAAAACAATAACTTGCCTTTCTTATCATTTCTGGTACTTGTACTTGAGTTATTAACGAACTAATATCAAGTAACTTACAAACATCTTGAACTCGTTTCTACCCTAGTTATATCACCGGTTAGAATATGATATCAAACAGCTTAGACTCGTTTCTTCTACCTTAGTATATCACCGGTTAAAATATGGTATTAAAGTAGTGTATCATATATTCAAATTATTATAAACACAATTTTCTGTTGTATAAAAGTTGAGTGATTATATATAGGTTGTTACTTATTAATGATAAGAGAAGTATAAGACAATTATATGTCGGAGAATAAGCGGTCAACGTTGGACTTCTTATTGCAAACGTTAAATCTAGGCAGCTCTGAGCTCTCAACCCTATGGTCAAATAATATATATATATATTACTTCAAATCCATTTCTATCATTACGAGGTTATTTATTAGTTTTCTCCTAAATAAATATTATTATTTTTGGTCTTAATATATACGTCTCACGTTATAAATTGACACCTCTTACACGGTATGTATAACATCATACGCGACATATAAGATCGAATACACTGAGTGCGAGAAAAATTAAGGAGGTCTGTCAGAAGGTTATACGCCCAACGCTATACGACCCTTATCGACACATATATATATACAACGCGAATAACTAATTTTGACACTAACTACGAGAAAAATTCAATGTGTTGTCAGAGGGATTATACGTGTCATATATGAATATACGTCCCACATATACGACACTTATGGTGCTATACGATCCATATAAAAATATAAGGTGTTGATTTATAATTGGGGTGTCATGTTAAGCAGTATCTTATTTTTAACGACAAACCTATTCTGCTACTAAACTACACTGTAATCGCTTTCGGTTGGATTTAAAACTATGTTTATTTTAAAAGACTTTGCTTTTATCACTCACAAGAGCTTTGACGACAAGGAAGCGACAAATCCGTAGCAAGTAGAGCTGCAAACGAATCGAACGAATACGAATATGGTCTTGTTGTGTTCGTTTATTAAGAATAAACTTGTTTATGAACTGTTTACGAAAACTTATCGAACAATTTTTTTATGTTCGTTCATTAAGAAAATGGGCATGTTAATGAATTGTACACAAACACTTATCGAACGTAATCGAACACAAACAAAATTTTATGAATATGACAAACACAAAGAAGTTCATGAACACAAACGAGTCCAAATAATTATATATTTATTTTAGACAATAATTTGCTTTTTATCACAAACATTACATAAAATCCACAAAAAATAAATGAATACTTAACATAAATATAAAAAATAATTGATATAACTGTTATAATAAAACAAAAATTAATAACATAAAAGAACACATTAACGAACATAATCGAACACATAATCGAACGTTCACGAACATAAATGAACGAACACGGTTTGTGTTCATGTTTGTTTGTTTAACTAAACGAATTAAACAAAACTTTTTTGTTTGTGTTCGTTTATTTACTAAACGAACGAATATAAACGAACTTTCCGTCGAATGGTTCACAAACTGTTCGTTAAACGTTACAACCCTAGCAGTAAACGTCCATCTAACCTTGTTATTACATTTGAACTCATGGTTATTTGTCATACGCCAGGGTACGAGTATGATATAGTACATATATATAGACTCATTTGAATTATTTACCTGAATCGTATAAACAATGGCCAAAAAGTATAGTTAAAAGCATCATAAAATAATAATCCCCAATAAAAAAACTTGGAAAGTGATGGCTCGTACCGGCATAAGATTAATAAGTGTTCATCCAAAATGTCAAACCCTGTCATTACTTTCCAACACTTTATGCCTAAATAACCGATCACATTCTCCAACATTCCATTTCTTTAACACTTTATTAAACATTTTCGAAAAAGGTTAGTTATATTATAAAGGATAATAATATATCTTCCTATTCAAGAAACAAACAAAAGTACTATATAAATCTTGTTAAAAATAGGGTAGTATTTTAAAGGGGTAATTTTATAAAATAGTAATCAAGTTTTGGAATTGTTTAATTAGATCACTCATAAAAAATTTTGTTTCAATCAGGTCACTCGTAAAATTTTGTCACAATCGGATCACTAAAGTTTCAGGAATGTTCCAATTGGGTCATTCATAAGTTGCAATTTTGTTTAAAAAAATTGAAGTTTTTTTAAATTAACAATATTTATAAAAAACTGAATTATTTTAGAAGAATTGTGGATTATTTAAAAAAAATTTAAAAATATGAGTGACTTGATTATAACACTCTTAAAAACTTTAATGATCTGATTGGAACAAATAAAAGAATTAGTAACCTGATTAAACAAATAAAAATATGAGTGACATAATTGAAACGCTGTTAGAATTTGGTTACTATTCTGTAAAGTTTTTCTTATTTTAAATACAGTATTTTTTTGTTTCATATGTTATGTCGATTGACGGTAACATGTTCGTACCGTAAATAATGAGAGCGATACACAACAAAGAACATCGATATCATTTTTAACGGCTAATTGAATAACCGGCGGATCACTAACCCATTTGATCATCTTCATTCCTTAAGTATAAATCATGAGACAACCCTCAGCAGGAACTCACATTAGGTGAGAACCTTGATACCGTTATATAATTTGTTTTTTATCTACGTTTCGATCGATAGGTGTCAATTGTGTACTTAACTAGGATAAGTTCACCGTAACAACACGGTTAACGAAGATAGCAAACTCAATAATAAATGAATTTAGACATGCTTGAAATATATAACAGTCCAAGTGTTGATAGCCATAAATTAAAATTTACTATAATAATAAATTTCTATATACGAATTGCATAGAGTCAATAAATGGTGATGGGTACCATTGTACAAAATTGGGCAGAATGAATTAATGATAAGGTACAAAATGAAATGAAGAGTAAAAAAAAGGAAAATTGGATTTGATTTTGTTTAGAATCTATCTGCAACTCCTACATAGACTATTGGTCCCCTTTAAAGTCAACAAAATCTTTTTGTCCTTTAAACCGGTCAATGTGGCTTCTGTCACCACAACCAAAGCAACCACCTTAAAGCCTAATGTCCTTTTACTGTTTTATGTTTTACACCAAGGGGAATTTGTAACTTGATAAACATAAACATAAAGTGTAGTAATAAAATTATTAATATGTATTATATAATTTCACACGTCTATAAGTGTGATACATGAATTGTTAGTTTGTCAGGATTAATCCTGATGAATGTTTATGTCTTAGGGTTTCATAGTGGAATCTCTAAAATTACGTAATTGTATTTTTTATATTATATCAAATGGTTTTCAGTGGTTGTAAATAAAAAAAATTTATTGTTGATTAGTATATTTGAATAATTATCGTTGAATCTTTATAATTTTTTTAATATTTCTAAAAGTGGTTGTGAGTGAAAGATAAAGAAAAAATAATAATAAAGGTACACAAATTATTATTTAATTAAAGATGAGAAAAAACATTATTTTTTAATGTAACTATATGAATAAATAAAAGAAACCCACTATGAATACTCTTATATGAATTACTTTCTACGTTAGATGTAAATAAACTATCGAGTAAGGGTGTGCAAGAAACCGAATTAACCAAACCGTAATCAAAATAACCTATACAACCGAGTCGAAATAACCAAAAGCGCTAAGAAACCGATGGTTTGGTTTGATGATTTTTTAGAAACCAAAATTTTCTGTTCGGTTTTAATTTTGCTTGTAACAAAAAACAAAAAAACCGAACCGAAACCATACAACCAAACTTGTATATTTAGAGGTGTAATCATACACTTATAAACATTAGTGGCCTATTAGTTGCTTATTTTACTTATATTATCAAAAAAATATTGAATATTTAGGTTTCAAGAATAATTTTAAAATTTTGTTGTTTGAACTGATGGATTAAAATATTTTATTGATTTTTATGTCTTATATATTATGGATTGTTTTGGATTTTAATGTCAAATAATTTATAAGAATATATAGATTATATTGAAAGATCAACAAAATTATGTGATGCCAAAATTTGTAATTAAATTTATTGCTTCAAAACAGTTTTTTCTTTATAAACTTTAAGCCCAAACGGTAAAACCGAAAAAACCTAACCGAAATCGAAGTGAAAACCGAAAAAACTGAAACGGAAGTTGGTTCTTAATTCATACATTTTTTTGTTATTCTTGTGATATTGGTTTTTAATTCTATGATAATTTTGTGTTGGTAAACTTAAGTTTAGACCATGAAATAGGTAATGAATTAAGTTGTTAAGGCATGATCTTGTTAAGCCTACCCTTATAGCCAACTCATTTGAACTCAGTGTAGTTAAAATTTAAGATTTGTTTTTTGTTTTGAAGAACAACATTTGATACATGGTGGAGTCTTGACAACTAGCTCAAAGATAATGGCTCACAAAAGAATAAAATTATCTTATTAACAAGACCCCACTCTTAGTTCTAATTTAAGTATTCATATTGTTTGGTATAACCAGTAATTTAAGTGTAAGGTTACCATATAAACACCTATAGAAACAAGAATGAATTGGTCCTGGGTAATCGTAGATGTTTCTAAGGCTAACATATTGTTAGTAATTATACCATATATAGTCTGTTAGAGATTAATAAAACCTGAACCAACATATGCTCATGTTAAATCAAAATCACATGTATGAATCATGTAGTTTAAGGGTGGAGAAGGGGCGTACTGTAACATCCCGAATAATATCTAAGCAAGCCAAATAATAATAATGGGTTTAGACGAGATCATTTAATGAAAATAAGATGGATATGGGTTATAGACCGAGTTAACTCTTCGGGATATGTGTTTGGCGAGTTTAAGATCCCGGGAATGCCTGATATATATAAACGGATCAGCTTGAGCAGCTCTCATTTGCAGCTCAACACTCTAGTTCTAGAGAGAGAGTAGAGAGAGAAAGTAAAGAGAATTGAAGATTCAAGGCTCGGTTGATATCAGGATTGAAGATCGGTGTTCGTGGGCATCCAAGCAACAAGAAAACACCAAGAATCCAGGTAAGAAACATCATTTAATCGTTGCTTTTGATGTAAACCCGGATTCTAGGGTTTAGGTTTTTTAAAAGTGACAAATATTCGCCCAAAACTCACGTTTTTGTGTAATAAAACATGTAAGAAGCTTAGATAAAGCTTATTGAGTGATAAACCAAGGTTTTGGGTGTAAAAGATTGAAGTTTTGGGTCAAAAAAGGGTGGTTCGTAATTTTCAGCCCGTTATACGAAACTGGGTGTTCATCCAACGAAATTAGGTATTCATCCAACGAAACTGTGGATCTTCCTGCGAAACTATAGTTTCGCAGGTAGTTTCGCAGACATTGTTTTCCTTATGAAAGTTGGCCGAAACTGGCAGCGAAGATGCCAGCGAAACTGGCAGCGAAGATACCAGCGAAACTAGCAGCGAAGATGCCAGCGAAACTAGCAGCGAAACTGGCAGCGAAGATGCCAGCGAAACTAGCAGTGAAACTGGCAGCGAAGATGCTAGCGAAACTAGCAGCGAAGATGCTGGCGAAACTAGCAGCGAAACTGCTGGCGAAACTAGCAGCAAAACTGCTGGCGAAACTAGTAGCAAAATTGCTAATTTTGCAGCGAAATTAGCAGCGAAATTAGGCAGAAATTAACTCCTTTGAGTGTTAACTTTTCTGCAGGCTGTGTAGGGCAACCCTTGCTTCGAAAGCTTGATTGAGAAGCTACTCATCGAGTCCAGGTGAGTTCTAGATCCCCTATTTTAAAAGTTTTGAACTAGTTTGGGGCTGGAAATGCATACTAAATATACGTTTTAGATGACCAAAATTTTAAGAGGTTTTAACGAGAAGATCAATTTTTCTATGACGAAATATGCTATATTTGAACTAGCACGACCCCAGCCAGGGGCGTTGCCCCTTGGACCCCACTAGGGGCTACTGCCCCTAGGACCCCGCTGTCAGGGGCTTGCGCCCCCGGACCCCCACTGTCCCGCGGTGGGTCAGTTATGTTTTATGATGATTTATGCTTGGTATGCATGATGTTTATGATGAGGATGTATGATTGATGCCTATTCATGGTGATGATGTGTGATTGATGATGATTATGTATGTCATGTAGGATATGATCCTTTCTACGTATTATGATGCGACTTTACGTAGTGTGATTATAATAATGAACGTAAAGTATTATTTTAACAAAGCGAAAGATTTAAGATAACGGAAAGTGAAACTTAATGAATATTACCCTCGGGCGCTTTTGACTATGAAAAATCTTGCAAGCACTATGATAGACTTCACTTACGTGAGTTTGATGTATGATGATTGATTTGTATTCATGAGCGGGCTATGTGCCTTGCAGTGTGGATCAACTGTTGGGGGTTAGCTACCATAAAGATGTGTACTGACAGGGATCGACATTTGTTGTCGATCAAAATGGAGCTCTTGCTTTGTGCAATCTCGTTGATGATGAAGTGAAAGATGAAAATGAATGAAAGTTAACAAACGATAATCAAAGATAATAATGTTATTATCTATGTGTACGTATGATGCTTGATCACATAAGAATGTAAAGAAAAGTTTTAAATGGAAGTAAAAGTAGTTTATTTTATAAAACTAGAATTCACTCAGCAACACTGACTTTTATGTATTTCCCAGTTGGCAGGTGATGGTTGCTGAGGATGGCACGAGCGGCTACTTGGCTTGTTTTGGATGGCATCCATTTTGTATAATGTAACATCTTATAATTTTGAGTTAATTTTAAGTTAGCTTTGTTAATTCTTGTAAGGGCTTTTATTGCTATACATGAAACTTATGGATTGCTTATGCATACTACTTTAATTTGCCTTTTAATCCTTTAATTTGAAAGTTAATAACTAAGTTAATAAATTGATATAATAATAATAATAATAATAATAACAATAAGTTATAAAAGTAAACAAGTTAAATTATGTAAAACATGAGGAGTAATTAAGTTAAGGGGTTAAGTTTGCCATTGTTAAAACTTCAAATGAAAGCTTTGTGCATAAAATAATAAAGAACCAAATAACAGGGACCATTTGTGTAAATTTCAAAAATAAAAACCCAAACCAAATTCCCCTCCCACCCTCGATTTTCCGGCTGTCGTTCTGGCCATCTCCGGTCGGACTCCGGCAAGGTGTATTCGTGTGTTTTAATGCACAATTTGATGCCCAATCATTTCCAACTGATAAATGAACACGAATCAAATACTTTTAAACATTGTAATTGCATTTTAAAGGCTATTATGAATCCAAATGATCGAGTAACCGGCCACTTTAATCCTCTAACTGTTCGGTCATTAAAATTCAATAATAACCCAATTAACTTAACCTAACGAATCGTCTATCTACTCCTAAACATTTAATCAACGAAAATTCATCTGAAACAAACACACACAACAAGTTCGATCACCATCTTCACTGAGAACCTGCGTGTACTCGAAGTTCATTGTTTGTGCATCAAGAACTGAAATTGATAAGGAGTTTTGAATCAATATCATCATCTCATGATATCCACAAGGTTAATTGAATTATAATAAACATTTCCACCTTGTTTGCACGTTTTCTAGTCGCGATCTGTTCTTCGTGAGATTCATCTTCAATTCGAACGTGTTCGGGTAATTAAATGTATACTTTTGTTCGAATTTACATGGGGAACAAAAGCCCCATGGTTAATTCGATTAATAACATCGTTTGATGCTTTAATTTGGGATCAATAGAATTTTGGGTTCTTGGATTTGGGGGCGTTCTATTGATTTAGGTTAAAACAATTTGGAACCGGGTTATACCGCGGCTGAGAGCCTTGGTTCACCGGTTCACACTCCACAATTCAATTTAGAGGTCCCGGGTTCGAACCCGGGCACCCTCTTATTATTTTTAAATGGCTTTTTAGCCTTAATTCTATTTTAGAAAATTTTTATTAAATATAAAAATGATTTTTACAAACTTTTAATATTTTAAAATCAACAAAATATTTTCTGTAAATTTATTCTTATAAAATATTTTAATATTTTATTATAAAAATTATAATTAAGTATTGTTATAAAAATGAATTTATATAATAATTTAAGTTATTAAATTATTAATTATTATTGAATCTTATGTTTTCTTTGATTAAAGATATATGTTATATTACACAAATTATTAACAATGGTTATAATTCCTTTAAAATTTTATAATGTTACTTCTTTATTGAACAAAATATAAATAAGAGTTCACTAAATTTTTTTACAAAACCCCAAAATCCTAAAACCCTAGCTCTCGTTAAAACGTTAAACTTATTATAATTAAGCTTAAACCTTGTAAATATTTATATATTCTTAGGTGCATTGTGAGGATTTTGCGTTGGAACGCCTAGTTAATATTTTCTTATTAATCGTCGTTCTATACTTATTTGATCAAGTGAGTATTTCTATACCCCTTTTTCGTATTTCACACTTTGGGGTGAAACATGTTACATTATAACCATTACACTTGTAAAATGTTTGATTCTTGTAAATTTATGGCAATTTACTTGTGTGTTGTGGTTAGTTGAACTTTGTAGCTACCATGTAATGTCGAATATATGTACA
>BJCM01016663.1:745-11897 GCA_018326385.1 Flaveria bidentis
AACTTGGATACTTACAAAGCAAGACTTGTAGCAAAAGGTTTCACTCAAACTCAAGGGGTTGATTATGATAAAACCTTCTCGCCTGTAGCAATGCTAAAGTCAGTTAGGATATTATTTGCCATAGCTGCATATTAACTATGAGATTTGGCAAATGGATGTCAAAACGGCTTTTCTTAATGGACATCTCGAAGAGACTGTCCATATGGTTCAGCCTGATGGTTTTGTCGATCCACAACATCCTAATAAAGTATGCAGTTAAAGAAATCAATCTATGGATTGAAACAAACATCGAGAAGTTGGAATCAACATTTTGATGAAGAGATCAAGAAATTTAGTTTCATCAAGAACGCTGACAAGGCTTGTGTATATAAGAAGGCTAGTGGGAGCATAATTACATTATTAGTATTGTATGTTGATGACATACTACTTTCTAGAAATGATATTCCAACCATGGAAGGTGTTAAAACCTGGCTTGGAAGTTGTTTTTCCATAAAAGATCTCGGTGAAGCCGCCTATATTTTGGGAATAAAGATCTATAGGGACAGATAGAGGCGATTGAAAGGTTTAAACCAAAGTGCATATATTGATAAAATCTTGAAAAGGTTCAAGATGGAAAACTCTAAGAAAGGTATGCTACCTATTCAAAGAAGGACACTATTGAGTACATCTCAATGCCAAAGCTCAAAGGATGAGGAAGATCGAATGAAGGATATCCCATATGCGTCTGCTATAGGATCCATCTTGTATGCGATGATATGCACTAGACCGGACGTGTCATGCGCGTTAAGCATAACAAGCAGATATCAGCAGAATCCAGGTAATAGCCATTGGATGGCTATTAAAAGTATATTTAAATACCTTAGGAGGACTAAGGATATGTTTCTAATATACGTATCTGATGAAGAGGAACTTGTTGTAAAGGGTTACACGGATGCGAGTTTCCAAAATGATCAAGATGATTCTCGATCACAATCGGGGTATGTCTTCATTATGAATGGAGGAGCAATCGGGCTATGTTCAGGTGTGACATGAGGTGATTGTGAGAAACGTATGTAGTCAATATGGAATTTCTTTCTCTTATTCGTTGAGAGCAAGATGTCTAGGTCCTGATTAAGTTAAATTAACTAGGAATGATAATTATGTGTCCTTGGATTTAACATGACATGTGTAACAAAAGGATAAATGATTGATTCACCTAAATCATTTCAAGTTGGATACTTGAAGGGGATGATGTTATTGAATGGCTTTTAGTCATGCGTATTAAGGGTAGTAAACCGTTGTTAGGCAGTATTTACTGCAAGCATCAATCTTCTATGAATCTTGTGCAAGTGGGAGATTATTGGATTCTTTATTCCCAAGACACATAGAACATTGATGTGGTTAGTATGTTATGATTCAAATCGGGACATACCCAATAACAAGCTTACCAAACACCAATATATATTTAATTGATGATATGATCATGCAATTAAATAATTACACCAATTTAGAAAAGTGGTTTTCTAAATAAATTGTATATGAGATAGAACAACTTATAAGGATATTTTGTTCATGGGTATTATTTGTAATGTTATTCTAATTGGTTAAGTAACATCAAGTAATAAAACTGTGTATGAGTTATATAATTAAAGGGTTAATTATACAACTTAGTTAAATGTCTAGTTAAAATAAAATGTACATAAAATTGGGGGAAACCCCAATTTGAAGGAACATTTCGGCTGCCCCTTGTATTTGGTTGGCCCTTTTGTTTTCTTGAGGCTTGACAACATTTACAACACACACACTCCATCTCTTCCTCTCTCATACATGCAAAAGACCAAGAAGAACAAACTCTCTCTATTTTCTTGAAGAAGTTCAAGGCTGAAAATCATTTTGAAGCTCTTCTTGGGTCGGTTTGGTGTACAAATCCTAGCAACAAAGGTGTTTGCTTGATGCTTGTGGGTATGGAAGCTTGAGGACACCTTTCCTTGGTGTTTTGGTCATTCAAGAACATTATCATCTTCATCAAATCTCATGTTTTGGTAGCTCCTGAAAGGTAGCATCATGGATGTTGTTTTTGGTTGTTTTTCTTTCTTGATAGCTAGTCTATTCACATATGTTTGATCCTATGTTCTTGGGTTTGTTGATGTTATATAATATGCCTTAATTTTCAGATTACAAATCATAATATTAAGGTTTTGTTTCGCTGTGTTTTTCATATTTAAATTGTTAAACAACTTTAATATTGTGTCTAACAAACCCAACAGTCGGTATTGCTTACTTATAGACCATGAACTATGATATTGATAATATCATCTCCCTCCTCTTAGAGGAATTAAATGAACTAGCTGACATGGAAATGTCAATAGAAAGGAAGGAGACAGAGGATACAAGATTGCTTCTTCAAGTTAAGGAAGAAAAGAGACTAAAAAGACTCTACAAACATGTTCGTGGCCTTTCACCAGTTTAAGAAAGTCCTGAAGAAGAGGTTATGGCTCCACAAGAACCTCAGGTAGACAAAGAAACTAATAGGATCAATGCACTTCTTCCCTGAGTACCACAAGCCTATAATAGACATATGCACTTCTTCCCTTGTCCTTTGATTACATAGAGTTTGAGTATCTTAAGCAGCTTGAAGTTGAAGTACTCAAAAAAGAGAAAGACAACAAAAAGAAAGATGAGAGAAGAGGCTGCAAAGGAAAGATCCATCATCCAAAAGATCATGAAGGCATCTGTTGATAGGCAGAGGATGATGAGCTTCCTGAAGCTGTATGGATTCTCTAGAAGGAGGCTTGGCCCTATGTCTCTATCTACTATGGATGAGCACATTAGGGTGATCAAGTTGAAGATCAAAAGAGGAGAACTTGTTAACTTACACTTCCAACCAAGTCAGGTCCCTCAAGAAGTTGAGGTTAAGGTTGAACCTTTTAAGACAACACAACATGAACCTCCTACTGAGTCTCAGCAAGCTTCATCTCCTGATCAACAGCAAGGTTCTGTCCCCTCTCAATTTGAACCTGTGAGAGAGGAAAACCCAACTGAGCAAGACAAAGATGATCAACAAGATGCTGCAGGTCAGTCTTCTCAGTTAAAAAGTTCAAAGAGTAGAAAAAGAATGGCTTCTAAACCAAATTATAAGAAAAAGAAGAAAGAGGCATCCATCTCCAAATCTCAAGATGAGTCAGAACATCTTGAGAATGTGAAACAAGAGGAAGCTCTACTAACTCCAATCCATGTAGCTCCTCTGGCATCAGGAAGACCCATCTTGTCCTGGACTTACTCTACTAATCCGGAAAGATGGCATGTCATCAGAGATCAAGGTGTTGAAGATGTCTACACAAGGCAAGACATGTTCAATCTACCTCTGCATGATCTTTTTGAGATGAGAAGGCATATTGAGAGTCTGAATGATCTTGACCATCTTATGAAGAATGGCATGGTCATTATCATAATAAGGACTGTCAATATCTGAAGTCTCCAAATGTTTTGGTAGCATCAGCCTAGGGAGAGTTTGTAAGGTTTCATATAAGGTTGATGCATCCCAAAACATCCAAACAGTCTGTCCTGCATGCATGCACAAAGTGCTGAAATAGAATGCTTCAGAAGTTTCACATTCTGCATTAGAAAACATTCTTAAGTGTGAAATCTTCCGAAGCCAAGACCAATATCTTTGATGGCAAATATGAAGTCTTCCGAAGCTAGTTTATGTAGATATATTTCTTCTAAAGACTTTTGAGTACATGCTTTAACTGATTTACCTTTTACCATAAAGCTAGACCACCTTTCCACTACAACTTTGTTTGACTCACCAACTTTCACAAATTGGTGAAAAGGTCCATGCTTTTGGAAAACTATACATTGACGTCTTGAGTTTGTTTCTTTCTACTTTATGTGCTTTTATCCTATTTGTAATATATTAGGATGTGAGCTATGGCATGTCATATCACTAGTCAAATGGCAATCTGCCTTTTGACTCTATATTGATTTTGTTATTGTCTACATCATGTATCCAGCTGGCCTTCAAAGTATGGCCGGTTGTAGGATGTAGTATAAAGTATCTCTAGTCCCTTGTATCTTTCTTTATGCTTTGTAACACTTGTAAGGAACTAGAGAGCAATATACAACATTCTTGAAAACCAAACACTTATGTTATTTGTTCTTGTTCTATCTCTTATTATTTGTGTTTCTTAGTATCATTGTAACTAGTTTCTAGTTCCCTATTCGATCTATTAAGCATTCTAAATCAATCTCTCCACATTATGTGTTGTGTTGTAAGTGATCAAACCCCACAAAAGGTCCAGCACCACATGTATATGTGCAAGATATCAAGCCAATCCCAAGATGTCACACCTAGTCACTGTCAAGAGAATTTTAAGATATCTAAAAAGTGCCTCAACTTTTGGCCTTTGGTATCCAAAGAATTCTGACATCAATCTGTATGCATATACATATAGTGACTATGTGGTTGAAATATGACTGCAAAGTCAACATCAGGAGGATGTTTGTTCCTTGGTGGAAGGATAGTCACATGGAAATGCAAGAGGCAATCATGTGTCTCTACATCAACTATTGAAGCTAAATACATTTTTGTTGCTAGTTGCTATGCTCAAGTGATTTGGATTTAGAATTAGATGCTGGATTATTGATTCAACTTCAAAGAGAATCTCTTTCACATAGACAACAACAAAGGTGTCTTTATCATGGAGAATCTTGTGCAGCACTCAAGGACAAAATACATCAATATCAGGTATCATTTGATTAGAGATAACTTTGAGAAGGGATTAATCAAACTAGTCAAAGTTAACACAAATGAACAATATGCTGATCTATTCATCAAAGCTTTTGATGAGCAGAGATTTAAATATCTTGTATTAGCTATTGGGATGATTAAATTTGAGAAACGTTTCTTAAAACTTAATCATATTGTTTCTAAAATTTGTGTGTCCTAAGTTATCTATTTTTTTCACTTTCATAAGCCCTTGTTTACTTTGGAAGCAAAATTCTTTCAAAAAGACATTCCTTAGATTTTTGAAAATTTTTGATCTTTTATTCTTCTAAAGATATGCATTTACCTTCGGAAGAAATTTAAGTCTTCAAAACAAACAACTACTTAAGAAAATTTACCTTCGGAAGCAGTTTCCAAAGTATCTTTTGAAGCTTAACTTTATTTCTAAGTACTTGTTTGTTTTCAAGAACAATTTTCTTGCGAAAGCAATTAACTCTCGGAAGCTTTATTAAAACCTCCAAGTCTTAATCTCTTCCGAAACAAAATTATCGAAACTCTTTTGGATTACTTCCAAAGCTATTTTGGCTTCGGAAGCTTGTCATCAAAACTTATGAAATATAATTACCTTTGAAAGATTTTAGTCTTCCAAGAAAACTAACTTTTTTGGCAAAAGCATGTTACTTTTTTAGAGGTGGGACCAACATCCGGATTTCAAAGTTTATCCTCTTTCATTAACTTTGCCTGAGATCCATTTCATATATATACCCAATGGTTCCCCCCTCTTTCAATCTTTTCTTCCTCTATACCTTTTCAAAACCTAGATTCACCCAGAAATCGTCTTTGTTCTTCAGTTTCTCCACCTTTAAGCTTTCTAAAATGGCCAACCTAAACCACATAAATGACCCGAGTTTCTCCATGCAGCTTCACAAGCAACATAATTAGGTTGCTCTGTTGACTTTTGAGAAAGATTCTACTTCCTCAAAGGTTTTCCATTTCTTGGCTTGGTAAAATTGCTTCACCTCCCTGACTATTGATCCTACTCTTTATAAGGATCATCTGCTTGAGTTCTGGAAGAGTTGTCAAGAGGTCATCATGGATGGGGAGAAGCACTATCTGCTATGGTGCAGGGGAGAACAATATTCATCACTCCAGCTATCATCAACAATCATCTTCAGTTGGATGATGAGGAAGGTGAATTGTTCTTCACAAAGGAAGCTATCAATCACTCCTATTAGCAGATGGGCTATGAAGGAGATTTCTCTGTAAAGACCTTTAGAAAAGGGGAGGTCTCATCCCAGTGGAAGTACTTGCTTCATGTGCTTATCCAAAGTCTGTCCAACAAGCATGGTGGATGGGGCTAGATTCCTGAAGATCTCTCCTTCATAGTGTATGGAATGATTCAAGGGGTAAAGTTTAGTTATTCTTAGTTTGTCTATACAAATCTGCTTGCAAACTTGGACTCCTTAGAGTATTACATGTTTCCTAGATATGTTCAATACACTCTTAACTGTGAATTGGGCTCACAATTAAGAGAAACAAGTAATATTCTTAAATTTGGACAAATGAAGCCCCACATCTTTAAAATCATAAAGAAGCCAACTGTTGGCTTCTCTAGGGTAGAAACAACCCTTGTCCCCAAAATGTTAGAGCTCATTGTGTAAGGTGACAACCTAGCAACACCAGCTAGTGTTGAACCCATACCTTCTACCTCTCAATCACCTAAACAACCTAAATCACTCCTCACCTATATTAGCTTTTGTAGGCCTCCATATCATCACCCATACATGAGGAAGTGGACACTAGAGCTCCCACTTCTCTTGAGGAGCAAACCCTCCCATCTCATCAAGAATTAGTGTTAAGGTTCCTCATGCTCAGCCTGATGAGCTCATTAGCATATCAGCCTTAACCCTTCACTTTAAGTCTTAACACTTAAGTGAACAAGCTTTAGGGGAAAGTTACCATCCCCAGCCTCTAGATCTCAACCAACCTATCCCTAACCTTGAATTCTATGATGATGAAGACATGGGATTTAGTGAGTACCATGAGTCTCTCTACTCTTCGCCTACTCAAAGAGAGATGAGTGCTCTTGCTTCTCCCTTATCTAGCCCACATAATCCACCTAGTACTGAGATGGATGTCCCTAAAACTGTTCAGGAGATCCATATGGAAGAGATTCTTACTTCTGCAAGTTATTACATCATTCAAACCTCAACCATGGCATCTCAGCCCATTGATATTTCTCTTGTAGTTGTTAGTGAGCAGAGGAAAACTAGCAGCCAAGAACATGATGCTGGTGGTGAGAGTGAAGACTTTGGTCCAATTCTCTCATCCCCTAATGATTCTTCTAATGAAGATGAGGGGAACTTGAGACTAAAGGTGCAACAACTGTCATAAACATGCACCTACCTAGTCTCTAAGGTTAGTCACTTGGGATCTCAGGTGACTACCTTACAAAACAGGGTCCATGATCAGCAACTTCAGATATCTTATCTTAAGGAAAAACTAGCAGGAAGAACTTTGAGGAGAGCTCATCCATGAACATAAGAACCTATGGATATGATTGAACTAACTCCTAGCTTACCTATGCAAGTGGGTGATGCTACCAAAAAAGGGGAGAAAGTCATAACAATCACAGAACCTGGGAGTTCTTCAGAAAGTATGGACATTAAGGACTCACCATCCTTACTTGTAGTTGTTCATACTTAGCAACTTACTCAAGTTCACATTAATGTGGACTCACTAGACTCTCTTATTCAGAGTCTCCTTGAGGAAGGTATTCCAAGGGATATGTCATTCTCACCCTAAGGAACTTCAAACTACATAATTGGGTGGAGATATGATGTTGATATAAGAGCCCTCATACTTCAAAAAGTTCAAGGGTAGCAAGAAGTCTTCAACTTTCAGACCTTGAACTACTAAAAAGGTCTTGACCTGATCAACATGCCACTTGTCAATCCAAGCCCATCTAGGAAAGCTGGCAGATTGGCTCAAAGGATTCAAGACAAGATTACTTAAGTATTTAGCCAAAGAAGAAGACAATCGCAATCAAGTAATGTCATTGGTCAACAGGATGTTCAGGCAGACCCTGAGATTAGCGTTAAAGAGAAAACCTTGACGAAAGGCCTAGTGATAGAGCCTGAGAGCCATGTCACACCTACAACTACTTCAGCAATTCATCCCCTTAGTGAAACACTTCTTGGTGAAGGTGTATCACAACCTCTCTTTGGCCAGAGCATGGATGCTACTCCAAGCAATAAAGGCCAAAGCTCTCTCCATCCTGAGTCACAAAGGTCTATGAGTGACAAAAGGAAAAAAGGAAAATGACTCATGAGGAGATTGAGGTGGAGAGAGAAAGAAATGAAGAGGAGGCTAAGGGTAGATAGTTTCATTAGGTCTTCAGGCTTCATGCAAGCTGCCATCAAGGCTGCCCCCAGACCTGACACTCAAAATGATGAGTTAATGGCAGTCAGGATTTCTTACTTACCGAACATGAACTATGATCTTGATCAAATCATCTCTCTCCCCTTAGATGAATTAAATGACCTGGCAGACATGGAAATGCCAAGAGGAGAAAGGAAGCAGAGTGTGAATCCAAGGATCATAATTAGGAATTATTTGTGTTAGATCGGAATCGAGTTAATGGTTACAGAATGATCATCAACCATTGCTTAATTGTTTAAATTAATAAATATCTAACTGTATAAATGTTAGTTATGACAAACAGAATGATATCAACACAATAAATAAACAAACACGATTTGATTCAAAAGTATTTCATTAAAACTTATTGATCATTATAAATGAATAAATAATGAATTTTATAAACAATGATTGCTTCGAATGTGTTGATGTTGGTGATGTATTGATGTGACGGCTTCTAGGGTTTGTGTTTGATTGAATGTGTGAGTCGATGTGATGTTTTGTGTTTGGCGTCTAGTCACTCGTGCTCTGATGTATAACCTAGGACTTGTGTTTATAGGTGTTTATGTTTTTGTTAAGGAAACACCAAATCTCTTGGGATTCGTGATTAACTTGTTGACTTGTAACACATGTGTTATTTAACTACAAGTGTTTGGTCTCCACAACTAGTTTTTCTTCCATAGGTGTTTGCTCTTCCGCAGGAGTCTTCACTTGACCTCTTTACTTGAATTCTTAACTTGAATTCTAGAGCTGGTTGCTCATCCGCAGAAGATCGCCGGATGGATGTCTAGTAAGAAATATATATCTTGGAAGAACAAAAATGTTCATCCGTAGATGTTTCTTACACTTAGTGAATTTCTAAAATTGACTAAGTATAATGTTTGAAGCCTGCAATCATACACATCAACACATATATGGGTTAACCTATATATACATAATGCATACATCATAATAATGAATTACAAAAGATTATTACAAGCATTGATTAAAGTTCTAAGCATATACAAAATGAACTAGACCTATTGCTTCTAGATCTAATAATACTCCCTATTAGGCTTAGACACTTGAAATCAGGACTTCAAAACTGAAAGCTCGTTTGACCTTGACACCATTTTCTTGTTGAAGTATGATACTGCATCCTTTTGATTGTCGTACTTGTACTTAATCTCTATTCTGCATATCTTTTGTAATGTCTCAAAACTCAATCCCAAGACATCTTTTTCACAAGTAAGTGTTTTCACTACACTTTAATAGTGCACAAGTTCAAGCTCATCTTCTTCTAAAATTCTTAGTTCAAAAACTTCCTTATTGGTTCATCCTTTCAGCAGCCCAGCCTCATGTCTTCATTTCTTGTATGCCTTTACATGTAGTTTATTAATCACATGATTCAAATGCACATACAAACATAAGTCATTTTGATCCTTTTCATCAGATAGCCTAGGAAAGATCTTGTCATGATGATATGAAGTATAGCTTGAGTGAAGCAACTTGATCTCCACTAGATCAAACATTCTTATCTTATGAGCTTTCTTTCCTTCAGCATTCCCCAACAACACCAATTATTTGGTCTTCTCAACATATCCTTATTTTGTTATGGGATATATATATATATTGATTCCCTTCAAAGCTTTTAATGGCTACTGAAATCATGTTGTTGTATTCAATCATCTTCAAAAGCTCATCATCTACCAATGTAAAGGAGTTGGTTCTTGATCTTTTTACTCTATTCATTCTTCTCTTATGCTCAACATCTTCTATTCTTGCTTCTCTCAGCACATCATCTCTGAATTTAGTCTTAAGTTTTCCTATGGACACAGAGAAGTCTCTTCCTCTTGAGTGAATTGGGTAATTAGTGATAATTAAGCTCTAAAGATCACAAATATCAGCATCAGGAAGCAGTAAAATTGATTCAAGTAAATGGAAGTATTCAACTCTTCCAGATACCCTCTTGATTAGTGTATAATCCCACTCTGAATTAAACTTCTAGGCCATAATCATGTTTTCCTCAGCAGAGGTGGGAGTAGTTATATGATCAAACAACTAGATTAGTGAAGATTTTTCTTCAGTAATCTCCCTCATAGTTATGCCCAATGGCCATATCTTTCCAGGAATGACCTCTCTGGGTTCTCTGATGAGTTTTTCTTTTCCTTTGTGTTGATCCTGGCTTTCAACTGTCACTGGCTCAGTAGGGACTTTGTTGTGTTGCTCAGTAGTAGGATTTGGAGCTTCAGTCCTGAATTTCACACCACTCTCAAGCTTAACAGATATCACATGCTCCATCATCTTCTGTAGCTACCCAACTGATCTTCCCTTAAGCTCATGCATTTTGTAGTTATGACCTTGTAGCCAACATGTCATATTGTATTTGCTTAGCTTGGTTGTGTCATAATGGCCTGACTCCTTCTTTATTCTCTGAATTGATTGAAAGGTTGTGAATGTTTCATAATTTCAATTTGGGATCATGTAGCTTGCTAGCTCAAATTTCTTCAACATGTTCTTCATCTCATTCATATTCAGCCATTCTACCATGTCATATGGAAAACCATGGTTGATTAGGGTCATAAACTTTGAAGATTATGTCCCTTCTTCCAGTATGTATTTTGTGGTCAGTAGGTCATTATCCTTTGATTCTTTTTGCTCTTTGTGAGGCTCATTCATAGTAAGCTCATTCTATTCAGCATCACTCTCAGTTTCAGCATAAGATATAGACTTTAAAGTGGAAACATCCACTGAAGAATTGTGCTTTGGATGTTGGGTTTCGTCACATGTAAAACCAAGCAAGTTTAACCATTTAAACAAGAAAAATCACAGCGGAATATAGGTTTAACATGTTGTTTGTAATCTAAAAATTTCACCATTTTAAACCACAAACAAAACCCAAGAATAAGGATCAATAATATATGTGAAATAGTATGCTATCAAAACAAAGCAACAACCATAGGGTGTACAAAGGAACAACCTTTCTTGAACAAGATGTTGAAGATGGAAGAGATGAAGAAGATGGTGTTCTTGAATGTCTAGCCTTCA